>CM031375.1:69125528-69377050 GCA_018208015.1 Medicago ruthenica | reverse complement strand
ACACTACTCAACATTTTTAAAACATAATAAATAAATAGTAGAGTCATAGGACATAGAAGGTGTTAGGATTAACGTTCATCAATCAAACATCGTTTATATCCGATTGATCATAAATACGGATTCTAGCGTTTTCTTATATATGACATTATTACGTATTGCTCAACAACATCATTGATTTCTCAAATGACGTCGTGAGATCGATTGTATCGTTTAATCGATGATTTCTCAATCTATTAAATGATCCAAAAGCTTTACGATCCAATACTTTAATGTAATTATCAAAACCAAATCCCATTTCTAGAATTTCTTATCTTGATAGAAAATCATTCTAAATCTAGATTCAAAAGTCTTTTTCAACAACATTTAAATCAAACATAAGATTGAAAAGCAAGAAGAAATTCAATGGTATATAAAAATGCTAGAATCATATATTTATTAACCAAAAGTTTACAACATGTATGATTGATTACCTATTAATCCCAACAAAGGAGATTAGTTGATCATTGTCATGACAACTCTTGCAAAATAAGAAAGGAAGATGAAGATATGTGAGAGCTTGATGTCTCAAAGCTTCTAAAATGTCTTCTTCAATCCAAATCTAATTGCTATTTGAAGTTTTCCTCCTTCTATGCCTAATCTCTCTTTCTTAGGAATAAGCTCTTTAATTTCGTGTAAAATTGTAAGCAATACAATAGTAAGTTTTTAACCTAAAAGCTGTAAAAAGCTTAAATACTAAACTGATAAATACACTTTCGCTCAGCGATACGTATCATCGCTCAGCGAACAATTCAAAACAGCCAGTAGAGATCTGCCACGTCATCTTCTACAGTTAGACCGCCTTGATGATATTGCTGAGCGATCCAAATATCGCTGGGCGAAAACAAGCTTCCCCTGTTCCAGAAAATCCCTGCCTCACTTCGCCAACCTTTCGCTGTAGGATCGCTAGGCGATAAATTCTCTGCCTCACTTCGCTCAGCAGTCGCCACAATATCGCTAGGCGATAAATCTCTGCCTGGTTTCGCTCAGCAGTCGCCCTAGGATCGCTAGGCGATTGTCTTCATGCTTCTCTTCAATAATTCTTTCTAGTTTCAGGTCCTGGCTTGCTTTTTCCTACACAAATGGGGAAGAATGAGATATACAAAGAATAATTGGCATTTATTCATAAATTCCATGCTTTTCCTAAGATAACTTGCACAACAAGTAATTAAAAGGCATTATAAAAGACATGGATTTATTCATAATTTTCCACTTATCAATGGCCCTTTATTGGTAGGATCATGATCTGGATGCACTTCTGCTTCTTCAGACTCTGGATGTTTTTCTGCCTCTGAAGTTTGTTCTTCTGAAGCTTCAGACTCTGGAACAACTTCAGACTCATGTCTTTCTTTCTCAGCAGACAGATCATCAATTACCACATTAATTGACTCCATCACGACCTTGGTTCTGGAATTAAACACCCTATAAGCTCTGCTGTTTACTGAATAACCCAGGAATATGCCTTCATCAGACTTAGGATCCAGTTTTCTTCTATTTTCCCTGTCAGCCAAAATGTAGCATCTGCTCCCAAAAACATGGAAATATTTGACTGTAGGCTTCCTTCCTTTCCACAGTTCATACAATGTAGATGATGTTCCCTTTTTCAAAGTGACTATATTGTATATGTAACATGCTGTGTTCATTGCTTCAGCCCAGAACATATATGGAAGTTTCTTAGCATGCAGCATTACTCTTGCATATTCTGCTAAAGTCCTATTCTTCCTCTCAACTACACCATTTTGCTGAGGTGTGATAGGTGCAGAAAACTCATGTTTTATACCTTCAGAAGCACAGAATTCTGAAAAACTCTTGTTTTCAAATTCCTTGCCATGATCACTTCTGATTCTGACTATGCCACAGTCTTTTTCTCTTTGTAATTGAATGCACAGGTCTTTAAATACTTCAAAAGTATCAGATTTTTCTCTAACAAAACTGATCCATGTGAATCTTGAGTAGTCATCTACCATTACAAATGCATACCTCTTTCCTCCAATACTTTCTACTTGCATAGGCCCCATTAAATCCATATGAACAAGTTCTAGTACTTTAGTAGTTACTGTAGTACCCTAATTTTGTCCTAAGCATTTTAAAACAAAAAAATCAAAAAAATCAAAGAGGGAGAAAAAAAGTCAAAGTCAACAAAAGTCAACAAAAAAGTCAACATTTTAAAAATGCTGACTTCGCACTGCGAAGTCTGCGATTTTTCTGCAGATTTTTGGTTTCTTTGATTTAATTCCAGAATTTGTTGCATATCATTTCCATAATTATTTTAAGCAGCATTCATGGCTAATTGGGCCAAGCAAAACCAGAATTGAAGGACTTGCCATTAATGCCAAGGTTGGAAGCTTTTTCTTCCAACCTAGCATGTGACAAGCAAGTGGGCTTGCCCTTGGGCAGCTCTTGTCCCTCTCATGTGACCTGTTAACCACCCCAAGGTTGCCAGCCACCTGCTTGAGGACTTTCCTCCTGCTTGCTCCCCTAAAACCAGTCAAACTAGCTGGATTTTCTCACTTGAAAAGCCATGAGTGCCTACCCTGTTTTTGCAGCAGCTTTTCACCCCTCACACCAGCCATAGGTAGCCTTTTTCATCCCTCAATCTCTTCACATCACAGTGCACGTTTTTATTGATCAACCATTGAGATTGCAAGGATTGATCCCCAAGCATTAGCCAATTGCAATTCAGCTTTGTTCTTCATCATTACCTTCTAGAATTGGTTGAATTTGTGGCTGAAATCAGGCTGAGTCTTGCCCCTTGGTACAAGGCAAGGTTGCCTCTATCCATTAGCATTTAATGCAAAGGGATTCAGTTTGATTCTAGCCACAAATCAGCTGAATTTTGGGATTTGCTAATGATGAATTAGATTTGGTTTTGGCCTATAAATAGAAGGCATTGCCCAAGGTTTCAAGGACTTCAAAAAAAAAAAACACAACTGATAATTGCATTTCAAGAGCAGAAACTCTACTCATTTCAGCTTACAAACCCTCACAAACAACCAGAAAAAAACCAATCAAATACAAAGCATTACAAAGTTCTAAAATCATCACCAACATTCAAAACCTTTGTGAAAGCCTTCAATCAATATAAATCCATTGCAGCTGGAGTTTTGCTAAGGAGTTCTGTAAGTTTCTAAGCTTTTATCTTGCATTTACAATTGTGTTTGTATAGCATTTTGGTTCAAAACCATTTGATTCTAAAAAACCCCTTTTGAATTTCAAAGAAATCCCAAGGTTTTCAAAACATCAAAACTGGTTTGTCTAGCCTTTTTCATCCCAAAAACTCAAAGTTTTTCACTCACCTAAAAGGTCCTGAGTGTGTTCAGAAGTTGTTTCTGAACAAAAGTTCAAAAACAGCTTCTGAACTCAAAAATTCGCATGCTTCGCAGTGCGAAGTCATGGTCGCAGTGCGACCATGACAGAACTCAGAATCTGAGTTTTTGTGTCCAAATGACCATTTTTTGAGGTTCTAGCCCCAGAGCTCAGAACCTAAGAGTTTTTAAACCCATGTTTTTCAAACCATGACAAGGATTTTGCATAATTTTGACAAATTCGCAAGTTCGTACGACATTTTGTGGATAACTTGCAAAACAAGTTATGTTCTCAAACTTTCAAAACAACATGAACAAATCAGCTATGTTCATCATTTCAATCAAAACTTGAACAATAAATATTGTTCATGATTTTCAAAACTCAAGCATGAACATACACCAAATTTGTTCGCTTTCTAAAACCGTTCGCAAAATGAGCCGAACTTGGGCATTTTCTAGCAAGATTGCTAAACCTTCCCAATTTGGGTTTTCAAACCAAATGTTTTGACATACCTTGGGATTTCTAAAAGGATTCAACCCAAAAACATGAATGAAAAAGGGATGGTGTGACGTATGTCTCTCCATCGCCCCGATTGTACGAATGCGTGACGTATGTCTCGTCGTTCGGACAATCGTCATTCCCTTTTTAATATGTACAACCCCAACCAAACCAAAACTTGGCCCCTTGTGGTCAATCCAAACCTTTTGGTCCCCCGTGGCCATTAGACTCGATCCCTCGACTCGTTAGAGTCCACTCGGTCAATGTTCGACTCGTTCGAGTCCATTGTACCTGTTCTTGATCTCAGTGGATCAATTGAACAATCGCCCGACTCGTTAGAGTCCACTCGGTCAATGATTGACTTGTATGAGTCCATTGCACCTCTCTCGGTCCCATAGCGACCAATTCGAACCTTTTACCTTAACGGACGTACCTTTTAACAATTCTAATGCGATTCACGAACCAACGCTTAATAAGTCTCCCAAGCGCGAGCATACAAGCTACGTTTTAATCGCAAGAATTCGGTTAAAACATCGTCCATTTAAAATTAACCAACACATGTACGTTTTTCTACCAAAGAACTACGTACGCTTTGAATTCTCCGACTACCGGGAGATACGTAGGAGCAAGATCGACATCTTGTCAAGCGCAATAATAAAAAACTTTTTCTTTCTTTTCTTTCATTTGTTTTTATCTCTTTCCCCCCTTTATTATATTTTTGACATAAATGAACATGCGCGCAAAGTATTTAAAAACAATTCAAGCTTTAACCAAATAGAAGGTGAAATTCTGGCCAGGCAAAGATACTTAACTGGTTCTGATTAAAAACTTAGCAGGTTCTGATCAGAACTTAGCACAATTATAAAAGCAAATAATCAGCAGGAATATAAAGTGCAGGAAAGCTAAAAAACACACAGAGGTTTGTTAACCCAGTTCGGAGTAAACACCTCCTACTCTGGGGGATACCAATCCAGGAAGGAATTCCACTATTGGAATTAACCCTTAAGACTTAGACACTGACTCCCAGTTCCTATCTCAAGCAATTAATCTCCACCTAGTCTTGAATTCTACCCAACACGTTGAGTATTAGAAAACCTCTAACTTCCTATTCAAGTAACTACAACCCAGCCACTTGAACTACCCTTTGAACTTAACCAGTTCTGAAACACAACTACCCTGTTTTTGAGAAAAACTTCAAAGACAAAACTTCATTCGTACCTAAAGGCTTAGAATGAATTACAACTCTATCAAAACACTAAACCAACTCAAACATTGAGTGGTACACAAATAAAACACTAAGTTTAAAACACAGACTCTATTTCTGAAATAACACACTAAAATCGTATCTTGAATAGCAGCAGCCCTCCTCCTTATATAGCCTTCAGTCTTGCAAAATAAAACTAATCTTCTGATTTGATTTGTTACAGAAATAAGATTGGTCCAATAATGTAACAAATAAAACTGTTCTGAATCTTTTAAAGATTATAACAGGAAAATATGAATTTCATATCTTTGAACCAAATCTTCAATAAAATCTTCTCCAAATAATTCAGCATTCTAGAAGCACTTATACAAAGATAATTCCTTGCTAAATCTCCCAAGATACGCGCAAAAACTAATCTGAAAACCCAGCTTCTGATGTGGTCAACAAAAGTCAACGCTGGCTTCAGAACCTGAAATCAGCTTCTGAACTGCTACAGTACATTCAGCTTCTGATGACATTTTCTGCTTCTGAATGGCTTCAAAACACAAAACTTGCAACTGAAGAAATGTTTCAAATATGGAGATGCTCCTATTCAATACATTGGTTTTGCCAAAACATGCAGCCAACACCAAAAGACTCAACAATCTCCCCCTTTGGCAAATTTTTGGCTAAAACCATTCAAGTCCTTCAATCTCCCTTATAAACAACTCAGCAATGAAGAACTCCACAATGATCAATCATAACATAGTAATTAGCAGCGGATTCATTTATAACTATCATGAGAAACACAAACCAGCTTCAGTTCATATCAGCTACTGAAGCACACATAACCTACTGATCAACTCTACACAAACAAGGTATCAGAGCTACTCCAAGGTATCAGAGCTACTGATCAACTCCACACACACTCAGCATACATCAAACTCCCCCTTACTTCTGAATTTATGGTATCAGAGCATATCAGAGCTAACACTTCAGGAGCTGAACACAATTGTTCTTCAGGACCATACCTCAGGATCACAGAAACACTCAGGACCATAACAATCTTGTACTCCCCCTGAGACACATACTCCCCCTTAATAACATCTTGACAGCTCTTGTTGCACCTGGTTCTGAATAACACTGAAAGTTGAATTAATTCTCTGAGCAGCAACACTTCGTATCAGAGCCAATAGAGCCAACACATTGCATAAGATTTTCTCCCCCTTTTTAGCCATAAAATTCTGACAAATCATAGTCTTCAAATAGGGAATAAAATCAAAATAAGTAACACAGATCCTGGAAAAGCTATCAGATTCAGACACAGGATCACACTCTGCATAAGCACAACTGGCAGGTACTCTATCTTCCTCACATCCAGTTTGCATTAATTGCTATAAGTCTTCATGTAAACACACACCTAACTTGCTCCTTAAGTTTTCAAACTGCTTAGCATCCAAGGCCTTTGTGAAAATGTCAGCAACTTGTTCTTCAGTAGCTACATGTTCCAGCTGAACAATCTTGTCCTCCACAAGGTTTCTGATAAAATGATGCCTGATGTCTATGTGTTTGGTTCTGCTGTGCTGAATTGGATTCTTAGAGATGTTGATGGCACTCAAATTGTCACAAAACAATGTCATAGTTCTTTGTTCAATGTTGTACTCCTCCAGCATCTGCTTCATCCACACCAATTGTGAGCAACTACTTCCAGCAGCAATATACTCAGCCTCAGCAGTTGACAATGACACACAGTTTTGCTTCTTGCTAAACCATGAAATTAAGTTATTTCCCAAAAAGAAACAACCTCCTGAGGTGCTCTTCCTGTCATCAGCACTTCCAGCCCAGTCAGCATCACAATATCCCATCAGTTCAGAAGTTGAACTATGTGAGTACATGATTCCATAGTCACTTGTGCTGTTCACATACTTCAGGATCCTTTTAACTTGTGTCAGATGACTCATCTTAGGATCAGCTTGATATCTTGCACAAACTCCTACAGCAAATGTGATATCAGGCCTGCTTGCAGTTAAGTACAATAGGCTCCCAATCATGCTTCTGTACTGACTTTGGTCTACTGAAACTCCATGTTCATCCTTAGTTAACTTCAGGTGGGTAGCAGCTGGTGTCCTCTTGTGAGCAGCAGATTCCAATCCAAATTTCTTCACTATGTTCTTGGCATACTTACTTTGAGAAATGAAGATTGTATCTTCCATTTGCTTGACTTGTAATCCAAGAAAGTATGTCAGCTCACCAACTAGACTCATTTCAAACTCTGACTGCATTTGTTGAACAAACAGTTTGACCATCTTCTGAGACATCCCTCCAAACACTATATCATCCACATAAATCTGAGCAATCATCAGACTCCCATTTTCATTTTTCACAAACAAAGTCTTATCAGAACCTCCTTTTCTGTAACCTTGAGCCACAAGAAACTGAGTCAGTCTGTCATACCATGCTCTTGGTGCTTGCTTCAATCCATATAAAGCCTTCTTTAACTTGTACACATGTTCTGGAAACTTAGGATCCACAAAGCCCTTAGGTTGTTCAACATATACTTCTTCTTGCAGATATCCATTAAGAAATGCACTCTTCACATCCATCTGAAACAACTTGAACTTGAGAATGCAGGAAACACCCAACAGTAGTCTTATAGACTCTAGTCTGGCCACAGGTGCAAATGTCTCATCAAAATCAAGTCCCTCAACTTGAGTATAACCCTGAGCAACCAACCTTGCCTTGTTTCTGACTACAGTACCATTTTCATCTGTTTTATTCTTGAATATCCACTTAGTACCAATCACATTCAAACCTTCAGGTCTTGGAACCAGATCCCACACTTCACTCCTCTTGAATTGATTCAACTCATCTTGCATTGCTTCAATCCAAAATTCATCAGTCAGGGCTTCTTTCACATTTTTGGGTTCAAACTTAGACACAAAACATGAATCAGTAGCAGCTGGTTCTGATCTCCTGGTTCTGACCCCTTGATCCAAACTCCCAATGATAAGCTCCTTAGGATGATCCTTCTGAATTCTAATAGATGGCCCTTTATTGGTAGAATCATGTTCTGGATGTACATCTGCTTCTTCAGACTCTGGATGAATTTCAGCTTCTGAAGTTTGTTCTTCTGATGGTTCAGACTCTGGAACAACTTCAGACTCACTTCTATCTTTCTCAGCAGTCAGATCATCAATTACCACATTAATGGACTCCATCACAACTTTAGTTCTTGAATTAAACACCCTATAAGCTCTGCTGTTTACTGAATATCCCAAAAATATACCCTCATCAGACTTAGGATCCAGTTTTCTCCTATTTTCTCTGTCAGCCAAAATGTAACATTTACTGCCAAACACATGAAAATATTTGACTGTAGGCTTCCTTCCTTTCCATAGTTCATACAATGTAGATGCTGTTCCTTTCTTCAGAGTCACTCTATTATGGATATAGCATGCAGTGTTCATTGCTTCAGCCCAGAACATATATGGAAGTTTCTTAGCATGCAGCATCACTCTTGCACATTCTGCCAAAGTCCTATTCTTCCTCTCAACTACACCATTTTGCTGAGGTGTGATAGGCGCAGAGAACTCATGTTTTATGCCTTCAGAAGCACAGAATTCTGAAAAGCTCTTGTTTTCAAATTCTTTGCCATGGTCACTTCTGATTCTGACAATACCACAGTCCTTCTCTCTTTGTAGTTGAATACATAGGTCTTTAAATACTTCAAAAGTATCAGATTTTTCTCTAACAAAACTGATCCATGTGAATCTTGAGTAGTCATCTACCATTACAAATGCATACCTCTTCCCTCCAATACTTTCTACATGCATAGGCCCCATTAAATCCATATGAACAAGTTCTAGTACTTTAGTAGTTACCTGGTGAACTAATCTGGGATGAGACTTTCTTGTTTGTTTCCCAATTTGACAATCACCACAAACATTGTCCTCATTGATCTTCAGTTTTGGTACACCTCTGATAGCTTCAGTACTTAGAATCTTTTTCATGCCTTTCAGATGCAGATGGCCTAACTTCTGGTGCCAGAGCTTGACTTCCTCTTCTGAGCTCATAAGACAAGAAGTCAAACTTCTTTCTTCTTCAGAAACCCACAAGTAACAATTGTCTTTGGATCTGCAGCCTCTCATCTGAATCTCATCTTTCTGATCAGTAACAATACACTCTTGCTTGTTGAAATTAACTTTCAAATCCTGATCACACAACTGGCTAATACTGATCAGATTAGAGGTTAATCCTTCCACCAGTAGCACATCATTAAGTCTGGGCAAGCCTTCTCTGATCAAATCACCAATACCCAGAATCTGACCTTTTACACCATCTCCAAATGTCACATAGCTTCTGGAGTATGATCTGATATTGCTCAGCAGCTTCTTCACACCAGTCATGTGCCTTGAACACCCACTATCAAAATACCAATCTTCTTTAGAAGTGGCTCTCAAAGAAGTATGAGCAATCAGCCCTACATTCTGAACCTTAGGTTTCCACACCTTCTGAACACTGTGTCTGGGTGCAGCTGGTTGCACTCTTCTAAATTGAAAGTGTTCAGGGTAACCATACAATTTAAAGCAGAATGGTTTGATATGCCCTCTCTTTCCACAATGATGACAGACCCATGGATGATTCCTCCTCCTTCTGTTTCTGAAAGATTTCTGGGGTTGCTTCTGAGGTAGCATCTGACCATGCTTCTGACCTTGCATCTGAACATACTTCTGACCTTGCATCTGAGGTCTCTTCTGAGCTTGCATCTGGGATTGTTTCTGAGGTCTCATCTGAGATGCTCCAATCACAGGATTATCAGTTTTAGTGGCAGGAACAAACTCTTTAACAAGAATCTTCTGTTTGGAGTTCTGAGTCTGATCATCAAAGCCTAATCCAGTTCTTCCTTGTTGCTGAGCACCCAAGATTTCATCCAACACATTAGTAGCAGTATTCATCATTCTAACCTGCTTTTTCATATGTTCAAGTTGGGAATTTAACTGGTTCACTTCTTCTTTCAAATTTGAATTCTGCACAAGAAGTTCTCCCTTTTCAGCTTCCAGTTGAAAGATAGTCTCCTTCTGATCCAGCACTTGTTTGCAAACCTCAGCACTTCTGGTATACAGCTTCCTGTAGTTGTCAGCTAGTTCATCATATGAAGTTTTAACAGCTTCAGACACAGATGAACCTTCAGACTCTGAGTCAGACTCTGAAAAAGTCTCAGACTCTAAAGCAGGTTCCTTCTTCAAGATAGCTCCTGACCTCACTACCAGACCAGTATCACACATACCAGATTCACTATCATCATCTTCTTCAGAACCATCATCAGACCATGCAACAGCTAGGCTTTTCTTCTGCTTCTTAAGAAAAGTAGGACACTCAGTTTTGATATGTCCATAACCTTCACATTCATAGCACTGCACACCTTTGGCTTGGTTACTTTTCTCCTCAGACTTGGTCTTCTTCTCATCAGTTTGTTGCTTTTTGTTATTGAATCTGAAGTTCTGACCTTTGGCTTTGGCTTTTCTGTTAACATTCTTCAGAATCTTGTTGAATTGTTTTCCCAGCAACACAAGAGCTTCTGATAAATCATCCTCTTCAGACTCTTGTTGATCATCAGCTTCAGAATTCACACTAAAAGCTACACCTTTTCCTTTCTTCTCAGTCTGTTTACAAAAGGCAGTTTCAAAGTTGAGCAATGACCCAATTAGCTCCTCAAGCTTCATAGTTGTAATATCATGGGCCTCTTCAATTGCTGTTACCTTCATATCAAATCTCCTGGGCAGGCACCTGAGGATTTTTCTCACTAGCTTCTCATCTGACATCTTCTCCCCAAGAGAATCAAAGGAATTAGCCATATCAAGTACATTCATATAGAAATCCTGGATATTCTCATCTTCCTTCATCTTCAGATTCTCAAACTTAGTAGTCAGCAGCTGCAATCTGGACATCTTCACCTTAGAAGTTCCTTCATGAGTGGTCTTCAGAATTTCCCAAGCATCCTTAGCCACAGTACATTGTTTGATAAGTCTGAACATGTTCTGATCAACACCATTAAAGATAGCATTCAAAGCTTTTGAATTTCCCAGGGACAGATCATCTTCAGCTTTGGTCCATTCCTCCTCAGGCTTCAGAACCTCAGTCTTGTTACCATCTTTGTCTGTATATACAGGATGATCCCAGCCTTTAATCACAGCTTTCCAAGTCCTGCTGTCAATAGACTTTAGAAAAGCACACATCCTTGACTTCCAATACTCATAGTTTGTGCCATCTAGTAGGGGTGGTCTATTGACATAGCCTCCTTCTCTATCCATGCTTGCCAGATATTAACTCCTCTGGATCTCACCCAATTTACAGGCAGGGTGCCTGCTCTGATGCCAATTGAAATTCTGGCCAGGCAAAGATACTTAACTGGTTCTGATTAAAAACTTAGCAGGTTCTGATCAGAACTTAGCACAATTATAAAAGCAAATAATCAGCAGGAATATAAAGTGCAGGAAAGCTAAAAAACACACAGAGGTTTGTTAACCCAGTTCGGAGTAAACACCTCCTACTCTGGGGGATACCAATCCAGGAAGGAATTCCACTATTGGAATTAACCCTTAAGACTTAGACACTGACTCCCAGTTCCTATCTCAAGCAATTAATCTCCACCTAGTCTTGAATTCTACCCAACACGTTGAGTATTAGAAAACCTCTAACTTCCTATTCAAGTAACTACAACCCAGCCACTTGAACTACCCTTTGAACTTAACCAGTTCTGAAACACAACTACCCTGTTTTTGAGAAAAACTTCAAAGACAAAACTTCATTCGTACCTAAAGGCTTAGAATGAATTACAACTCTATCAAAACACTAAACCAACTCAAACATTGAGTGGTGCACAAATAAAACACTAAGTTTAAAACACAGACTCTATTTCTGAAATAACACACTAAAATCGTATCTTGAATAGCAGCAGCCCTCCTCCTTATATAGCCTTCAGTCTTGCAAAATAAAACTAATCTTCTGATTTGATTTGTTACAGAAATAAGATTGGTCCAATAATGTAACAAATAAAACTGTTCTGAATCTTTTAAAGATTATAACAGGAAAATATGAATTTCATATCTTTGAACCAAATCTTCAATAAAATCTTCTCCAAATAATTCAGCATTCTAGAAGCACTTATACAAAGATAATTCCTTGCTAAATCTCCCAAGATACGCGCAAAAACTAATCTGAAAACCCAGCTTCTGATGTGGTCAACAAAAGTCAACGCTGGCTTCAGAACCTGAAATCAGCTTCTGAACTGCTACAGTACATTCAGCTTCTGATGACATTTTCTGCTTCTGAATGGCTTCAAAACACAAAACTTGCAACTGAAGAAATGTTTCAAATATGGAGATGCTCCTATTCAATACATTGGTTTTGCCAAAACATGCAGCCAACACCAAAAGACTCAACAGAAGGTTCCCGTTGAGTACAACGGACGTGAGGGGTGCTAATACCTTCCCCTTGCGTAATCGACTCCCGAACCCGACAATGGTTGCGATGACCATCCTTTCCTCATCGTCAAAGGGTTTTATTATCGTTTCCCTTTAAACAAAAAAAAACTTAAGGGTTTATCAACGTTCCCTTTACACAAAAACTTTGGTGGCGGCTTCACAAAGGCCCTCCGAGCGTTTACGAACGACCTCGGAGGATTTGCGCGTCTTTTTCTCAGGAAAAAAAACGAGGTGCGCACAGCTGGCGACTTCACTGGGGACCCTGTTCCCACTAGCGAGTCAAGCCTAACCTATTTGGCTTTTAAGCCAATTGTTTTTATTTCCTTTGCGCGCCATGTTTATTATTTTATTCATACATGTTATATTTATGCTTTATGTTTATATTTGCTTTATTTTTGCTTTATATTCATATCATATATATATCAAATGCGGGGGTTACTTGAGTGATGTTACTCCACATTGTTCGGGTTAATGCCGGACGTGTGAGGCTCTCTACCCGAGCTCGAGAAAAAAACTAAGTTAGAAGGAGGTTGTGTGCGGAAGCCCGCGTTGACGTATGTCCGTGAGGTAGGATGTCCAACCCCGCTTAGATGAGATTTTCACGTGGAATTAATTGAAGTCATGTCGACGTATGTCCATAGACAACCCTAATTCCATGTGAGGTCTATGACTCTAAGGACCTCTTCTTAGGAGATTTCACCATTTAGAGCCTACATGTGAGGATGGGGGGAAGTTCCGAACCTTCATAAACCATACCCTTGCATAACATTTGCATTCATGAAAGTAATTTTCGCATCATTTTGCTTTATAGGAGTTTAAAAAGAACAAACAAATATTAGCAAAAAGAAATATGGATTCCGGGAACAAAAACACGCTCGTCTTCAAGCTCAAGATTCCTAAGCCAAGCACAATCGTTCCCAACAAAGTGGAGGAAGAGCTCAAGGTTAAAATTCAAGACTTAGAATTGAAGCACCTCCTAGCTTTAGGAGAAATTACTAGGACGAAGAGAGATCGTGATGAAGTATCACATTCTCTCCTAGTATGCCAAAAACGGCTAAGGATCTCCGAAGGGAAGAGAGATTGGATAGGAGGCGGCTTGGTTAGTGCGGATGCCAACCTTGTGGCCAAGGACGAAGAGTTGGAAAGAATCTTACATTCCAACCAAGAGCTCAAGAAGTTTGGCGAACTAGCCATTGAAGCTCAACGGAAATGGAGGTTGAAATTTCAAGAGAAAAATCAACAGCTCCAAGAAGTAGTTAAAGACTACAAAGAGCAGCTTCAAGCCGAACGCGTCCAGCGGCAAAGACATGAGAGCCTTTCTCATCAAGGGAGGCTAAAGTGCAATCATCTCGAAGAGGACATCAAGAAATTCGAAGAGTACTTCGACAAGATTGCAAGAGCTCACGGGGACCATATTGCACATTTACATAATGAAATTAGAAGTGCAAGAGTCAAGCTAGACCAGCGCAAGGAAGTGATTGAGTATGTATGGCAAGACGCCACCCGATTAAGTGAGGATTTCACTAAATTGGTTGCATTCTCAAATTTGGTAATCACCCAACTTCCAAAGAAGCTAGCGGAGGCCGAGATGGTCATGCCCTACTTTGTCATCCCTATGGAGATCCAGAAGTTTATGAAGTTCTGCAAGGACACCATAGATTTCTATAGGGAGGAGATGAGGAAAGCCGAGAAGCGAGCGGCTATTTGATTTGTAATAGCATTAGTTACACTTTGTAAACCAATGTTATTTAATCAAATATATTTTGAAGCATAATCAATTTCCCGGTCTTTAATATTTCAAATTTGCTAATATTAATTGTGCACCTTTAAACTCCATAAAGCAAAATAAAAAAAAACGCATATTTTGCATGCTCATCGCATACATACATCCACATGCATCTTCATGCATTTTTTCAAAAAAAAAAACTCATTCATTTCCCTAAAAACAGTTCTTTCAAAGCAATCATAGCCCGAAAACCCCGAAAGCCCTCGGTCCAAGAACCAGATCTCCAACAGTCGTACGGAACACGAGCTAACAAACAAAGAATCATGGACAATTTGGAACAAACTCAAGCGGCTTTGAGAGAAGAGGTTGATGGAATGAAGGGAAAGATGGATCAGATGCTAGAGTTAATGCAAGCTCTATCGGCACGAGAAAGTAACCCTCGCCCAACAACGGATGCATCCAATGTGCAATGGCCTCTTTATGGTTTACCTCCGAATTATACCCCACCATTCGAAAATGAGGGTCAAGGACCACCTCCACCACCGCTCACAATCCCCGTAAGGAATGAAGAGCGTCGCCCTCAAGGAACTTCCACTACTCAGCATGAGGCGATTCCCCATGATGTGGAAAATAGCCAGCTAAGGCAATCTGCTCCCGACACCACCCACCAAGACAATGATACCACCCAAATGTATCGAGTTTTGGAAGAAAGGTTGAAAGCTGTCGAAGGGTTCAGCTCATACGGTGCCCACAACGCCTTGGACATGTGCCTAGTGCCCGACGTGGTCATTCCTCCGAAGTTCAAAGCACCGGACTTCGAGAAGTACAAAGGAATTCAATGCCCTCGGAACCATCTACGGATGTTCTGTAGGAAGATGGCAGCTTACGCAATGAACGAGAAACTCATGGTGCATGTGTTTCAAGATAGTTTAAGCGGAGCGTCCTTGGATTGGTACATGCAGCTCGAGCGTACCCATGTCCAAACTTGGAAGGATCTAGCCGATGCCTTCCTAAAGCAATACAAATATAATTTGGACATGGCTCCAAATAGGATGCAACTACAAAACCTCCTGCAAAGAAGCAATGAGTCCTTCAAGGAGTACGCTCAGCGGTGGAGAGAACTAGCTTCTCGTGTACAGCCACCACTATTGGAAAGAGAGCTTGTCGACACCTTTATGGGCACACTTCAAGGCCCATATTACGACAAGATGATTGGAAGCACGTCTGCCGGTTTCTCCGATCTAGTCATGGTTGGTGAAAGAATAGAGGACGGAGTAAAGAGAGGAAAATTCCAAGGCTCTCTAGAAGCTCAAAGTGGAGCTAGAAAACCCCCCAGCAACTTTCACAAAAAGAAAGAGGGGGAGACAAATGCCGTTCTAGTGGGACCATCCTACCCACCACCAAATCAAATGCCTCACTACCACTATCCTTATGTGGCAGCAGCAACGGCTCAAGGGCGTTACTCACCTCAAGTGATTCCCGCAACTCCACCTCGACAACCGGTAGTATTGCCTCAAAATCAACAGCAACAACAACAAGGCGGATACCCATCAAGGAATCAAGCAAGCTCGAGGAACAGTTATTATAATAGGCAGTTTGATCCTGTACCTATGTCTTATGGTCAAATCTTGCCATACCTAATCCAAAAGGGTATGGTCGAGCCAAGACTACTACCACCAATGTCGCCACCATATCCACATTGGTACGACGCAAATGCCAAATGTGACTACCACGCAGGAACCGTGGGGCACGATGTCGAGAACTGTAGAGTTTTCAAACACAAGGTGCAGGATCTTATTGACAAGAAGCTGTTGTCCTTCAAAGAGGAAAACCCCAATGTAAAGAACAACCCATTGCCGGGGCATGCGGGTCCCTCTGTAAATGCGGTGGAGGAACAAGAGGACTTTGGTCCAGTCAGAAGGGTAGCCAATGTTAAGACTCCCCTGTCAACCATAAGGGAGCGTTTAACCGGCTTTGGATTGTTCGAGGAAATGCACGCCAACTGTGAAGCCTGCAAGGTCAACCTGAACGAGTGCGAAGAATTGAAGAGCTGTCTTCAAGAGCTAATGGACCAAGGTTGGATCCAAATTGGCTATATAAGGGATGGCACGGACGTTGCTACCTTAGAGTCTAACGGCCCAAAACCTCTCGAAATCCCATACCAAAGGAGAGAGGTACCAATGCCAATACAACCCATAACATTCTACGTACCTGCACCCTTCTCTTTTGAAAGCACAAAGAGGGTACCATGGAATTACCAACCTGTGGCCTATGTGGAAGGAAAACCACTAGCCAAAATTGAGCCCAACATCACTAACATTACCGGTGTTGGAGGAATTGTAGTACCCTAATTTTGTCCTACGCATTTTAAAACCAAAAATCAAAAAAAAAATCAAAGAGGGGAAAAAGTCAAAAGTCAACAAAAGTCAACAGAAAAGTCAACTTTTCAAAATTGAGGACTTCGCAATGCGAAGCTCACTTCGCACTGCGAAGTCTGCGATTTTTCTGCAGATTTTTGGTTTCTTGGATTTAATTCCAGATTTTGTTGCACATCACTTCCATAATTATTTTAAGTAGCATTCATGGCCAATTGGGCCAAGCAAAGCCAGAGTTGAAAGACTTGCCATTAATGCCAAGGTTAGAAGCTTTTTCTTCCAACCTAGCATGTGACAAGCAAGTGGGCTTGCCCTTGGGCAGCTCTAGCCCCTCCCAGGTGACCTGCTAACCACCACAAGGTTGCCAGCCACCTGCTTGAGGACTTTCCTCCTGCTTGCTGCCCCAAAAAACCAGTCAAACCAGCTGGATTTTCTCACTTGAAAAGCCATGAGTGCCTACTCTGTTTTGCAGCAGCTTTTCACCCTCTCACACCAGCCAATTTTAGCCTTTTCATCCCTCAATCTCTGCACAATACAGTGCACGTTTTTATTGACCAACCATTGAGATTGCAAGGATTGATCCCCAAGCATTAGCCATTTGCAAATCAGCTTTGTTCTTCATCATTACCTTCTAGAATAGGTTGAATTTGTGGCTGAAATCAAGCTGGAACTTGCCCCTTGGCACAAGGCAGGGTTGCCTCTATCCATTAGCATTTAATGCAAAGGGATTCAGCTTGATCTTGGCCACAAATCAGCTGAATCAAGGGATTGTGTAATGATGACAAAGATTTGATTTTGGCCTATAAATACAAGGCAATGCCCAAGGTTACAAACACTCACAATTAGACAGAAAACACAACATTCAAAGAGCAGAAACTCTACTCATTTCACCCTACAAATCTCCACAAATAACCAGAAACAATCCATCCACACAAAGCTTTCAAAAGTTCAGTTCATCACAAATCTTCAAACCTTTGTGAAAGCCTTCAACCAAATCAAGCCAAGTGCAGCTGGAGCTTTGCTAAGGAGTTCTGTAAGTTACTAAGCTCTTTATCTTGCATTTCTAATTGTGTTTGCATAGCTATTTTGGCTCAAAACCTTTTGGTCCTAAAAAACCCCTTTTGAATTTCAAAGAAATCCCAAGGTTTTCAAAACATCAAAATTGGTTTGTACAACCTTTTTCATCCCAAAAACTCAAAGCTTTTCACCCATATATAAGGTCTTGAGTGTGTTCAGAAGTTGTTTCTGAACAAATGTTCAGAAACAGCTTCTGAACCCAAAATTTCGCATGCTTCGCAGTGCGAAGTCATGGTCGCAGTGCGACCATGACAGAACTCAGAACCTGAGTTTTTGTGTCAAAACAACCAATTTTTGAGGTTCTAGCCCCAGAGCTCAGAACCAAAGAGTTTTTAAACCCACGTTCTTCAAATCATAACAAGGTTTTTGCTTAATTTTGGCAAATCACAAGTTTGTATAACCATTTTGTGGATAGCTTGCAAAGCAAGTTATGTTCCCAAACTTTCAAAACCACATGAACCAACAAGCTATGTTCAGCTTTTCAATCTAAACTTGAGCAATAAATATTGTTCATGATGTTCAAAACTCAAAAATGAACATACACCGGTAATGTGCGCATTTTCGCAAAATGAGACGAACTTGCGCGTTTTCTAGCAAATTTGCTAAACCTTCCCATTTTGGGTTTTCAAACCAAATGTTTTGACTTACCTTGGGATTTCTAAAGAATTCAAACCAAAAACATGAATGAAAAAGGGATGGTGTGACGTATGTCTCTCCATCGCCCCGATTGTACGAATGCGTGACGTATGTCTCGTCGCTCGGACAATCGTCATTCCCTTTTTTTAATATGTACAATCCTAACCAAACCAAATCTTGGCCCCTTGTGGTCAATCCAAGCCTTTTGGTCCCCCGTTGGCCATTAGACTCAACCCCTCGACTCGTTAGAGTCCACTCGGTCAATGTTCGACTCGTCCGAGTCCATTGCACCCGTTCTTGATCTCAGTGGATCAATCGAACAATCGCCCGACTCTTCGGAGTCCACTCGGTCAATGATTGACTTGTATGAGTCCATTGTACCTCTCTTGGTCCCATAGCGACCAATTCAACCCTTTACCCTAACGGACGTAACTTTTAACAATTCTAATGCGATTCACGAACAAACGCTTAATAAGTCTCCAAGAGCGAGCATACAAGCTACGTTTTAATCGCAAGAATTCGGTTTAAAACATCGTCCAATTAAAATCAACCAACACATATACGTTTTTCTACCAAAGAACTACGTACGCTTTGAATTCTCCGACTACCGGGAGATACGTAGGAGCAAGATCGACATCTTGTCAAGCGCAATAATAAAAAAACTTTTTTTGTTCGTTTGTTTTTATCTCTTTCCCCCCCTTTATTATATTTTTAACATAAATGAACATGCACGCAATATAAAAAAACAATTCAAGCTTTAACCAAATAGAAGGTTCCCGTTGAGTACAACGGACGTGAGGGGTGCTAATACCTTCCCTTTGCGTAATCGACTCCCGAACCCGACAATGGTTGCGATGACCAAATCCTTATCCTCATCGTCGAAGGGTTTTATTATCGTTTCCCTTTAAACAAAAAAAACTTAAGGGTTTATCAACGTTCCCTTTACACAAAAACTTTGGTGGCGGCTTCACAAAGGCACCTCCGAGCGTTCGAGGACGTCCTCGGAGGAATCTGCGCGTCTTTTTCCCGAGGAAAAAACGAGGTGCGCACAGCTGGCGACTTCACTGGGGACCCTGTTCCCACTAGTGAGTCAAGCCTAACCTATTTGGTTTAAGGCCAATTGTTTTATTTTCTTTGCGTGCCATGTTTATTTATTTTATTCATACATGTTATATTTATGCTTTATGTTTATATTTGCTTTATCTGCTTTATATTCATATCATATATATCAAATGCGGGGGTTACTTGAGTGATGTTACTCCACATTGTTCGGGTTAATGCCGGACGTGTGAGGCTCTATACCCGAGCTTGAGAAAAAAACTAAGTTAGAAGGAGGTTGTGTGCGGAAGCCCGCGTTGACGTATGTCCGTGAGGTAGGATGCCCAACCCCGCTTAGAGGAGATTTTCACATGGAATTAATTGAAGTCATGTCGACGTATGTCCATAGACAACCCTAATTCCATGTAAGGTCTATGAATCTAAGGACCTCTTCTTAGGAAATATCATCTTTAGAGCCTACACGTGAGGATGGGGGGAAGTTCTGAACGTTCATATAACAAACCCCTGCATGTCATAACATTTGCATTCATAAAACCTTTTGCATAAACAAAAAAGAGGGGCATATTTTTGCATACTCATTGCATTCATACATTTACATACATTTTCATGCATTTTAAAGAGGAACCCTCACATTTTTCCCTCGCAAAAAGAAAAAGGGGGGAAGTACCCGACCCGGTGTACAGTAGCGTTTCGGAAGAGATCCGAGCAAACCGGAAGGCCATCGAAATTCTGGAAATCATTTTTTTTTGTCCAAGTAATTTATCTTGTTTTTCAAAAAAAATCAAATCATTATGCTCTTCCCAAGGCAAATGATTAATTTTATGGGACCCCCATATTTCAAATCATTTCCGTCATTAATAAGTTTGCAGTTTATTTTCAAAAGAGTTCGTTTTTCTTTCGTTCTTAAATAAATTTGCGCAACCCTACAAAAAAATCATCATCACCAAAAAATAACACTGCTACGATCCCTTTTGACTTCAATCTTCAAATTAACCAAACGGAAGATGATAATAAGGATGATTTTGAACCTCCTGAAGGATTGTCCAGACTTGGGGATCAAGAGGATAGGGTAATACAACCTCACCAAGAGAGCCCTCAAAAGAATGGCACTACAATTTTCCCTCTGCCGGGGCACACTCTATAAGAGAAGTTATGGTCTTACTCATATATGTGGATAAACATGAAGCAGTCATGCTCACCAAAGAAATCCATGAGGAGTCCTTCCAAACCCATGCCAAGATATGTCACAAGTGACAAATTTATGCCAACAAGGGGCACATACCACCAACACCTCTGAATGTCATGACATCACCCTAACCTTTCTCTATGTGGGGCATAGATATGTTCGGAATGATTGAGCCAAAGGCTTCAAAAAAAAAGGGCACCAGTTCATACTAGCTGCCATCAACTGTTTCACCAAATGGGTCAAAGCAGCTTCCTATGCAAACATGACCAAACAAGTGGTCGCCCAATTCATCAAAAAAGAAACCATTTGCCATTACGGCACTCCCCACAATTTCCCACAAAAAGCCAGGCCGTTACGGCACTCCCCACAATTTCCCACAAAAAGCCAAGTCATCATTGGCATTCCTCACATCTCCAACAAAAGACCAATTTTCATTGGCACACACAATTTCCAAACAAAAAGCCCAATTTCCATTGGCAATCACAAACCCCACTTCCAATAAAAGCCCAATTGTCATTGGCATTCCCATCCAAAAAAAAAAACAACAAAAGCCCGACCTCGCTCGGCAAAAAAAACAAAAGCCCGACCTTGCTCGGCATCCCATCATAAAAGCCCGACCTTGCTCGGCATCCAATCACAATAAAAGCCCGACTTTGATCGGCATCCAAACACCCAAAAGCCCAATTTTCATTGGCACTCACAAACATATTCCCAAATACCATTTCCAATAAAAGCCCAATTTTCATTGGCCCTTACAAACACAATCACACATAAAGCCCAATTTTCATTGGCATGTCCACTCCAATCACAAAAAGCCCGACCTCGCTCGGCAACCAAAAACAAAAAGCCCGACCTTGCTCGGCAACCAAAAACAAAAAGCCCGACCTCGCTCGGCAACCAAAAACAAAAAGCCCGACCTCGCTCGGCATCCAATCACTACCAAGGCCCAATTTTATACAAACAAGGTTCGACCAGCTGAACCCCATAAAAGAGAAACACCTCACAGCATTGGGGCATGGACAGCTCGACAAGAAAGTTTATTCTCGAAAATTTAGAGAAGAAGACTTAATGCCTGAAAAAGGTATTACCCATCCACAAAGATCCCCCTATCAATAAACTCCGGCGCAGTCAAAAAAATATATATGCCAAAAAGAAGAAAGAGCTCGCTAAATCGAAAACCCGAAAGGTCGGTTTAGGCAATAGAGAGCGTCCTGGTAGATCGAAAACCTGAGAAGGCGGTCTAGGCAAAAATTAAGGACATCAAAAAAGGAAATATACCCCAGTGGACTGAAAACTCGAAAGAGTGGTCCAGGTAAAAGTTAGGGGTTTCAAAAAAAAAAAAGAAAAAGGCAAAAGACTACAGCACGTGAGGTCCGGACAGAATTCAAGAGGGAAAGGATCAACCTCATTATCATCTAAAAAAAAAGATTATTTCGAAGTCATAGGGAAAGTAGCACGTGAAACCCAAGCAAATTTCCATTTGTCTTTTTTGTTTCTTCCTTTTTCTCTATCTCAGTAATCACCTCTTATAGGGATTACATTTTCACGAATAGCTACCCATACAAGGGACTAAGTTTCGTTGAATCAAAGTCATTTTTAAACCTTTTCATTGTTATGCGTCCTTACTTGCTCATAAAATGTGTTTTTATTCATGATAAATAATGCATTGAAATATGGGAATAACATAAAAAAAACAAAAAATGTGTGTTTTTTTACTTGGACGTTAAATGTCGAAAGAATTTCGTTGGTCCCCGGTATTGCATCAGAGGACTCAAAACTTGAAGCTTTGCATCAGTCATTTTAAGACTCATGCTCTTCAGCAGAAACAAGTGCGTAGCTCACGACGCGTAAAACGCAAAGATCCCGGGTGTCGGAGGAAACAAATTTCCCAAATAAAGCTCACCCCCCATACATCTTTTTCATCCACTAAGGCCGGATATCGATCATGTTTCCAAATTGATCCTTATATCCCCAGTGATGTCACAACCAAAGCCCAATTTTCATTGGCAAACCAAAAGTCCAATATTCATTGGCAAAGCAAAGAACTACGTAAGCTTTGAATTCTCCATCCCACCAGGAGATACGTAGGAGCAAGATCATCATCTTGTCAAGCACAACAAACCAAAGCCCAATATAAATTGGCCCACAATAAAGCCAAACCTCATTGATATTCCCCAGGGAGTCTCAACCCCAAACAAAAGTCCAATCATTATTGGCAAACCCACACAAATTTTCGGGCTTAGGCTCGAACTACACCGGTTTTGATCCCATTTGGGTATGTAGGCAAAGGACCTTGTCCTTCCAAACCGACCAACCAAAAAAACCAAACAAAACACAAATTTTCGGGCTTAGGCTCGAACTACACCGGTTTTGATCCCATTTGGGTATGTAGGCAAAGGACCTTGTCCTTCCAAACCGACCAACCAAAAAAACCAACCAAAAAACAAAAAAACAAAGCCCAACTGTCATGAACACACCCACAAACAAAAGACCGACTCTGCTCGGCACCCAATCAACATTATTTCATTTCATGCATGCATATTTAAAACCATTCATACATATGCATTTCATTTCATAAAGCATGCATCCTTAACAAGGATTCTCCAGTGAGCATCACATATTCACCAGCATCCATCAACATTCAACCAGGGGCACCTATTTAGGGTAAGACCGCAGCTCGTTAGGAATCGATATTCAGAAGCAGTACCTGAATAAGATCACCTAGCTTAGGTATCGACCTCTAGAAGCAATTCCTAGAGTAGATCACCTCCCCCAGTGTATCGACCTTCAGTGTTAGCGGCTGAATAAGATCACAGCTCGTTAGGAATCGATATTCAGAAGCAGTACCTGAATAAGATCACCTAGCTTAGGTATCGACCTCTAGAAGCAATTCCTAGAGTAGATCACCTCCCCCAGTGTATCGACCTTCAGTGTTAGCGGCTGAATAAGATCACAGCTCGTTAGGAATCGATATTCAGAAGCAGTACCTGAATAAGATCACCTAGCTTAGGTATCGACCTCTAGAAGCAATTCCTAGAGTAGATCACCTCCATCAATGTTCCACCTCTAGTGACAGTGCCTAGAGTAAATCACTACCCTTAGGTATCGACCTCTAGTGACAGTGCCTAGAGTCGATCGCCGCCATCAATGTTCGACCTCTAGTGACAGTGCCTAGAGAAGATCACCTCCATCAATGTTCCACCTCTAGTGACAGTGCCTAGAGTAAATCACCACCCTCAGGAATCGACCTCTAGAAGCAGTGCCTAGATAAGATTACCTTCATTCCCCAGTGGATCTACCTCCAGTGTTAGCGGCTGGATACGATCAACCCCTACCAACCCTTTCATTTGCATTTCGCGAAGGACAAAATTCGGGTCCTTCTTTTTCTTTTTACTTAATTGATCTCCGCAAAGAGTTCATGAGATGCCCTCGGCACTCACGCACTCTATGCGAAGATACAATTAAGTAGGGGCAGCTGTAGTACCCTAATTTTGTCCTACGCATTTTAAAACCAAAAATCAAAAAAAAAATCAAAGAGGGGAAAAAGTCAAAAGTCAACAAAAGTCAACAGAAAAGTCAACTTTTCAAAATTGAGGACTTCGCAATGCGAAGCTCACTTCGCACTGCGAAGTCTGCGATTTTTCTGCAGATTTTTGGTTTCTTGGATTTAATTCCAGATTTTGTTGCACATCACTTCCATAATTATTTTAAGTAGCATTCATGGCCAATTGGGCCAAGCAAAGCCAGAGTTGAAAGACTTGCCATTAATGCCAAGGTTAGAAGCTTTTTCTTCCAACCTAGCATGTGACAAGCAAGTGGGCTTGCCCTTGGGCAGCTCTAGCCCCTCCCAGGTGACCTGCTAACCACCACAAGGTTGCCAGCCACCTGCTTGAGGACTTTCCTCCTGCTTGCTGCCCCAAAAAACCAGTCAAACCAGCTGGATTTTCTCACTTGAAAAGCCATGAGTGCCTACTCTGTTTTGCAGCAGCTTTTCACCCTCTCACACCAGCCAATTTTAGCCTTTTCATCCCTCAATCTCTGCACAATACAGTGCACGTTTTTATTGACCAACCATTGAGATTGCAAGGATTGATCCCCAAGCATTAGCCATTTGCAAATCAGCTTTGTTCTTCATCATTACCTTCTAGAATAGGTTGAATTTGTGGCTGAAATCAAGCTGGAACTTGCCCCTTGGCACAAGGCAGGGTTGCCTCTATCCATTAGCATTTAATGCAAAGGGATTCAGCTTGATCTTGGCCACAAATCAGCTGAATCAAGGGATTGTGTAATGATGACAAAGATTTGATTTTGGCCTATAAATACAAGGCAATGCCCAAGGTTACAAACACTCACAATTAGACAGAAAACACAACATTCAAATAGCAGAAACTCTACTCATTTCACCCTACAAATCTCCACAAATAACCAGAAACAATCCATCCACACAAAGCTTTCAAAAGTTCAGTTCATCACAAATCTTCAAACCTTTGTGAAAGCCTTCAACCAAATCAAGCCAAGTGCAGCTGGAGCTTTGCTAAGGAGTTCTGTAAGTTACTAAGCTCTTTATCTTGCATTTCTAATTGTGTTTGCATAGCTATTTTGGCTCAAAACCTTTTGGTCCTAAAAAACCCCTTTTGAATTTCAAAGAAATCCCAAGGTTTTCAAAACATCAAAATTGGTTTGTACAACCTTTTTCATCCCAAAAACTCAAAGCTTTTCACCCATATATAAGGTCTTGAGTGTGTTCAGAAGTTGTTTCTGAACAAATGTTCAGAAACAGCTTCTGAACCCAAAATTTCGCATGCTTCGCAGTGCGAAGTCATGGTCGCAGTGCGACCATGACAGAACTCAGAACCTGAGTTTTTGTGTCAAAACAACCAATTTTTGAGGTTCTAGCCCCAGAGCTCAGAACCAAAGAGTTTTTAAACCCACGTTCTTCAAATCATAACAAGGTTTTTGCTTAATTTTGGCAAATCACAAGTTTGTATAACCATTTTGTGGATAGCTTGCAAAGCAAGTTATGTTCCCAAACTTTCAAAACCACATGAACCAACAAGCTATGTTCAGCTTTTCAATCTAAACTTGAGCAATAAATATTGTTCATGATGTTCAAAACTCAAAAATGAACATACACCGGTAATGTGCGCATTTTCGCAAAATGAGACGAACTTGCGCGTTTTCTAGCAAATTTGCTAAACCTTCCCATTTTGGGTTTTCAAACCAAATGTTTTAACTTACCTTGGGATTTCTAAAGAATTCAAACCAAAAACATGAATGAAAAAGGGATGGTGTGACGTATGTCTCTCCATCGCCCCGATTGTACGAATGCGTGACGTATGTCTCGTCGCTCGGACAATCGTCATTCCCTTTTTTTAATATGTACAATCCTAACCAAACCAAATCTTGGCCCCTTGTGGTCAATCCAAGCCTTTTGGTCCCCCGTTGGCCATTAGACTCAACCCCTCGACTCGTTAGAGTCCACTCGGTCAATGTTCGACTCGTCCGAGTCCATTGCACCCGTTCTTGATCTCAGTGGATCAATCGAACAATCGCCCGACTCTTCGGAGTCCACTCGGTCAATGATTGACTTGTATGAGTCCATTGTACCTCTCTTGGTCCCATAGCGACCAATTCAACCCTTTACCCTAACGGACGTAACTTTTAACAATTCTAATGCGATTCACGAACAAACGCTTAATAAGTCTCCAAGAGCGAGCATACAAGCTACGTTTTAATCGCAAGAATTCGGTTTAAAACATCGTCCAATTAAAATCAACCAACACATATACGTTTTTCTACCAAAGAACTACGTACGCTTTGAATTCTCCGACTACCGGGAGATACGTAGGAGCAAGATCGACATCTTGTCAAGCGCAATAATAAAAAAACTTTTTTTGTTCGTTTGTTTTTATCTCTTTCCCCCCCTTTATTATATTTTTAACATAAATGAACATGCACGCAATATAAAAAAACAATTCAAGCTTTAACCAAATAGAAGGTTCCCGTTGAGTACAACGGACGTGAGGGGTGCTAATACCTTCCCTTTGCGTAATCGACTCCCGAACCCGACAATGGTTGCGATGACCAAATCCTTATCCTCATCGTCGAAGGGTTTTATTATCGTTTCCCTTTAAACAAAAAAAACTTAAGGGTTTATCAACGTTCCCTTTACACAAAAACTTTGGTGGCGGCTTCACAAAGGCACCTCCGAGCGTTCGAGGACGTCCTCGGAGGAATCTGCGCGTCTTTTTCCCGAGGAAAAAACGAGGTGCGCACAGGAATAACCAGAAGTGGTAGAGTCTTCGCTCCGAAAGAACTCGGGAAGACGCCAGCCGTACTACCAAAAGAGCCGCTCAAAGAAAAGAGCGTGGAGGAAGAAGAGAACCAAGCGGGGCCTTCTCAAAAGACCATCCCGCAAAAAGAGGCCGAAGAGTTCCTAAGGATAATCCAAAAGAGCGAGTATAAAATCATTGACCAGCTAGGTCAAACTCCCTCCAAGATCTCCATGCTATCCTTACTACTAAGCTCGGAAGCACACCGAGAAGCACTGCTGCGGATCCTCAGTGAGGCACATGTCACCAAGGACATTCCTGTGGACCAGTTCGACGGGATAATCGGAAATATTACCTCAAGTAGGTACTTGGGTTTCAATGGCGATGAGCTACCCGACGAGGGGCACATTCATAACCGCGCCTTACATATCTCCGTGAAATGCATGGACCACATCCTCTCAAGAGTGCTAGTGGACACGGGGTCATCATTGAATGTCATGCCCAAGACTACCCTCCTCAAGCTATCATGTGAAGGGACAGTAATGAAGCCTAGCGCCTTGGTCGTAAAAGCTTTCGATGGGTCAAGAAGAGCCGTCATAGGGGAGATCGACTTACCAGTCCAAATCGGACCTAAGGTTTTCACCATAACCTTCCAAGTCATGGATATTAATCCAACATACAGTTGTCTTCTCGGACGACCATGGATCCATGCAGCCGGAGCCATTACCTCTACTCTGCACCAGAAACTGAAGTTCATCATTGATAATCAAATGATTGTAGTTTCCGGGCAAGAGGACATGATGGTAAGCCATCTCTCATCTTTCCGTTATATAGAAACGGATGAAGAAGCTGTGGATGTCCCATTCCAGTCTTTGGAAGTGGCGAATGTCGTGACGTTGAGCTCGAAGCCCAAGGAAGAGGCTAGGATAGCCATGTCATCATGGAGGGCGATAAGAGAGGCCCTAGAAGAAAGCCGACCCACCGGATGGGGCAAGTTAGTGGACATACCGGAGAAGGAAAAATCGCTTCGGGTTGGGGTATCATCCATCAGCCGGAACTTTCTCAAAGCCTCCAAAGCAAGGGATCCTCCCCATTTCAGAAACATTCATCAGTGCGGGGTTTATCCATGAAGATCAAGTGGCTCTACTTGAAGACGTAGATGAAGACGTGCCTGATTTGGTGTACCGTTGCGCTTCGGATGAAGCTTTGAATAATTGGAGGGCTATCGCAATTCCCGAGATCATTACCAGGATCAAGTAATAAACCATGTTTTGTTTGTTTTTACTTTTAAAAAAAAATCATTTAGCTCTGCCCAAGGCAAATGATTAGTCGTGTGGGGCCTCCATGTTTTAAAAGTATTTTCAATCATGAATAAAAGCACTCTTTTATGTTTATTTGAGTCTTTTTCTTTTTGCATTTGTTTTAAAAAAAAATTTTCTACAAAAAGCCTAAAAAAAATCATACTCATGCAGATCTACACATCCACCCTCCAAAAACAACACTGCCTTAAACCCTTATGACTTCGATTGCCCGATTAATCAAACGGAAGATGATGAAGAGGACGATTATGAACCGCCTGAAGAATTGTCCAGACTTGCAAATCAAGGGGATAGGGTAATACAACCTCACCAAGAATCAGTTGAAAAGGTCAACTTGGGGACCGAAGAGGATAAGAAAGAGGTCAAGATAGGAGCCTCCCTGCACGAGGATGTGAAAGGAAAACTGATTAAGCTTCTGCAAGAGTACGTGGATGTATTCGCTTGGTCGTACCAAGACATGCCGGGTCTAGACCCTAACATCGTTGTACACAAGCTGCCACTCAAGCCGGAATGCCCGCCAGTGAAGCAGAAATTGAGAAGAACTCGACCCGATATGGCTCTCAAGATCAGAGAGGAGGTCAAAAAGCAATTCGATGCCGGCTTCTTAGCCGTAACCAAGTATCCAACATGGGTTGCAAACATTGTGCCAGTTCCGAAGAAGGATGGCAAGGTGAGAATGTGTGTGGATTATCGGGACTTGAATAGAGCAAGCCCAAAGGATGATTTCCCGCTACCACACATCGACATATTGGTGGACAACACAGCCCAATTCTCAGTCTTTTCCTTTATGGATGGCTTCTCGGGATATAACCAAATCAAGATGGCTCCAGAGGACATGGAGAAAACTACATTCATCACCCCATGGGGGACATTCTGCTATAAGGTAATGCCTTTCGGATTAACAAATGCCGGGGCAACATACCAAAGAGCAATGGTGACTCTTTTCCACGACATGATCCATAAGGAAATTGAGGTCTATGTCGACGACATGATTGCCAAATCCCAAACGGAGGAGGATCATCTAGTCCATCTACAAAAGCTTTTCGAACGCCTAAGAAAATTCAAGCTGCGCTTAAATCCTAATAAGTGCACATTTGGCGTTAGATCCGGGAAGTTATTGGGCTTCATCGTCAGCCAAAGAGGTATTGAAGTGGATCCCGATAAGGTAAAGGCCATCCAAGAAATGCCAGCGCCAAATACCGAGAAAGAAGTCCGGGGTTTCTTAGGAAGATTGAACTACATCGCCAGGTTCATCTCACACATGACAGCTACCTGCGAACCAATCTTCAAACTGCTAAGGAAAAACCAAGCCGTTCATTGGAATGAGGATTGCCAAGAGGCGTTTGACAAGATCAAACAATACCTGCAAGAACCACCAATTTTAATACCTCCGGTTCTGGGTAAACCCCTCATCTTATACCTAACCGTACTTGAAGGATCAATGGGTTGTGTGTTAGGACAACAAGATGAAACGGGAAGAAAAAAGCACGCAATCTACTACCTAAGCAAGAAGTTTACCGACTGTGAAACAAGGTATACTTCACTTGAAAATACTTGCTGCGCTTTAGCATGGGCTGCTCGACGCCTAAGGCAATACATGTTGACCCATACAACTTGGTTGATATCAAAGATGGATCCCATCAAGTACATCTTCGAAAAACCTGCCCTCACAGGGAAGATAGCCCGTTGGCAAATGCTTCTGTCTGAGTATGACATCCAATATGTTGCTCAAAAAGCCATCAAAGGGAGTGTTTTATCCGAGCACCTTGCTCACCAACCATTGGAGGATTATCAGCCCATACAATTCGACTTCCCAGACGAAGATGTCGTAGCTTTGAATGACGAAAAAGTCACAAGCGATGATGAAGGGCCAGAACCAGGGGCTCAATGGAAGCTCGCTTTCGACGGCGCCTCAAATGCCATGGGGCACGGTATCGGAGCAGTTTTAATCTCCCCAAGAAATGGATACCAACCCTTTACAGCAAGGTTATGCTTTGACTGCACCAATAACATGGCAGAATATGAAGCATGTATCCTAGGCCTCGAAGCAGCAATTGATCTAAGGATCAAAAACCTTGAAGTATACGGTGACTCAGCCTTAGTCATCTATCAAGTCAAAGGAGAATGGGAAACAAAACATCCCAATTTAATTCCCTACCGTGCCCGTGTTGTAGAGTTGATTAAGCATTTTGACGAAATCAACTTCCACCACATACCTCGAGAAGAAAACCAGGTGGCGGATGCTTTGGCTACATTATCATCAATGTACCAAGTAAATTCCTACAATGAAGCACCAATCATAAGGATGGATCGTAGAGACAAACCAGTTGTATGTGCATCAGTCGAAGAGGGACTTGACGACAAACCTTGGTTCTACGACATCAAGCGATATCTTGAAGAACAAGAGTATCCAGAAAATGTCTCACACACCGACAAGAGGACCCTCATAAGATTGGCATCCCAATTCTTCCTCAGTGGAAATACCCTCTACAAAAGAAACTATGACATGGTCCTGCTCAGATGTGTGGATAAACATGAAGCGGACATGCTCATCAAAGAAATCCACGAGGGATCTTTTGGAACCCATGCTAATGGGCATGCAATGGCAAAGAAAATCTTAAGGGCGGGCTACTATTGGTTAACCATGGAAGCTGACTGTTTCCACTATGCCAAAACTTGTCACAAGTGCCAGATTTACGCCGACAAGGTGCATGTACCACCAACTCCACTGAACGTCATGACTTCACCTTGGCCTTTCTCTATGTGGGGCATAGACATGATTGGAATGATCGAACCCAAAGCGTCAAATGGACATCGCTTCATCCTCGTCGCCATCGACTACTTCACCAAATGGGTAGAAGCAGCTTCGTATGCAAACGTAACCAAACAAGTGGTAGCCCGATTCATCAAGAAGGAAATCATTTGCCGTTATGGTACTCCCCACAAAATCATCACCGATAATGGGGCAAACCTGAACAACAAGACAATGAAGGAGTTGTGCAAAGATTTCAAGATTGAGCACCATAATTCCTCCCCTTACCGACCAAAGATGAACGGTGCGGTAGAAGCAGCCAATAAGAACATAAAGAAGATCATCCAAAAGATGGTGACAACATATAAGGATTGGCATGAGATGCTTCCCTTTGCGCTACATGGCTACAGAACAGCCATTCGCACTTCAACTGGGGCAACCCCTTTCTCCCTAGTATACGGCATGGAAGCTGTGCTCCTCGTAGAGGTGGAAATTCCTTCGTTAAGAGTCTTGATGGAAACCAAGCTAGAAGAGGCTGAATGGGTCCAAACGAGGTTCGACCAACTGAATGTCATAGAGGAAAAGCGTCTGACGGCAATATGTCACGGACAACTCTACCAAAGGAGGCTCAAGAGGGCATTCGACAAGAAGGTCCGTCCTCGAGAGTTTAAAGAAGGAGACCTAGTGCTCAAGAAGATATTACCTATCCATAAAGATCCCCGCGGGAAGTGGACTCCCAGCTATGATGGGCCGTACGTGGTAAAGAAAGCCTTCTCAGGCGGAGCCCTGATCATCACCACTATGGACGGAGAAGAGTTCCCACTCTCAATAAACTCCGATGCAGTCAAGAGGTATTATGCCTAAGAAGAAAAAAAGAAGAAGAAAAAAAAGAAAGCTCGCTAAATCGAAAACCTGAAAGGGCGGTTTAGGCAATAGAGAGCGTCCTGCTAGATTGAAAACCTGAAAAGGCGGTCTAGGCAAAAATTAAGGACATCAAAAAAGGAAATATACCCCGGTGGATTGAAAACTCGAAAGAGCGGTCCAGGTAAAAGTTAGGGGTTAACAAAAGAAGAAAGGCAATGACTGCAGCATCCAAGCTCCGGACAAGATTCAAGAGGAGAAGAATCGGTCTCGTCAGCATCTTCCGAAACAAAATCTCGAAGTCATAAGGAAATAGCATGTGTTGCGCCAAAACCAACAATTTTCTTTTTGTTTTTTCTTGTCTTTCTCTATCTCACTTCTCACTTTGTGTATTTTTTACCCATTCAAGAGGTCAAATCTGCATTGAATAAATTTCCTTTTGTTATTTTATGTTCTCAGTAGCGCATAAGATTTTGTTTTATTCATGATGAAAATGCATTAAAACATGGGAAATAAACAGAAAATTTTTTCCAAAAGAAAGGGAAAACAAACAAACATTGCTTTATTTTGAATCTTCGTGAAATCCGAAAGAATTGCGGTAATTCCCACCAAAATATTGCACCCAAAGGACTTATGCTCTTCAGCAAGGGCAAGTGCGTAACTCACGGCACATGGAGCGCAAAAAGCCCCAAGGGTTAAGAGGAACAAATTCCCCAGTAAACACCCTAAACATCCAAACACCAACCAAGGCTGGATATCGATCATGCTTCCAAAATGATCCTTATATCCCCTATAAGCCAAACCTCATTGATATTCCCCAGGGAGTCTCAACCCCAAACAAAAGTCCAATCATTATTGGCAAACCCACACAAATCTTCGGGCCAAGCCCGAACTACACCGGTTTTGATCCCATTTGGGTATGTAGGCAAAGGACCTTGTCCTTCCAAACCGACCAATAAAAAAAAAACAAACAAACAAAAAGACCAATCATTATTGGCACAACCACAACCAAGACCGACTTTGCTCGGCACCCAACTAGCATCACACACATCATGCATAACATAATTCATGTATCATGTCATTTTCATTCATGCATGCATATCCAAATCATTCATACACATGCATTTCAGTTCATAAACCATGCATCCTCATCAAGGATTCTCCAGTGAGAATCACATATTCACCAACATCCATCAATAGTCAAGTAAGCGTTCCCTAGTGAACCTTCTTCATTAATTGTCCCCAATTCCCCAGAAGGAATCTTTGTTTGAGTCCATCTCATATCATATTGCATTGCATATCACTGCATATCATACTGCATAACATGCATCATACAATCATGTTTTCCAGTTCAACCAGGGGCACCTATTTAGGGTAAGACCACAGCTCGTTAGGAATCGACCTTCAATGAAAGTGCCTGAATAAGATTACCTAACTTAGGTATCGACCTCTAGTAAAAGTGCCTAGATAAGATCACCTCCCCCAGTGTTCGACCTTCAGTGTTAGCGGCTGAATAAGACCACAGCTCGTTAGGAATCGACCTTCAGTGAAAGTGCCTGAATAAGATTACCTAGCTTAGGTATCGACCTCTAGTGAAAGTGCCTAGAGAAGATCACCTCCCTCAATGTTCAACCTCTAGTGAAAGTGCCTAGAGAAGATCACCTCCCTCAATGTTCGACCTCTAGTGAAAGTGCCTAGAGAAGATCACCTCCCTCAATGTTCGACCTCTAGTGAAAGTGCCTAGAGAAGATCACCTCCCTCAATGTTCGACCTCTAGTGAAAGTGCCTAGAGAAGATCACCTCCCTCAATGTTCGACCTCTAGTGAAAGTGCCTAGAGAAGATCACCATCCTCAGGAATCAACCTCTAGTGAAAGTGCCTAGATAAGATTACCTTCATCCCCGAGTGGATCTACCTCCAGTGTTAGCGGCTGGATATGATCAACCTTTTCCAACCATTGCATTTGCATTCCGCGAAGGAAAAAATTCGGGTCTTTCTTTTTACTTAATTGATCTTCGCAAAGAGTTCATGAGATGCCCTCGGCACTCACGCACTCTATGCGAAGACACAATTAAGTAGGGGCAGCTGTAGTACCCTAATTTTGTCCTAAGCATTTTAAAACAAAAAAATCAAAAAAATCAAAGAGGGAGAAAAAAGTCAAAGTCAACAAAAGTCAACAGAAAAGTCAACATTTTCAAAAATGCTGACTTCGCACTGCGAAGCTCACTTCGCACTGCGAAGTCTGCGATTTTTCTGCAGATTTTTGGTTTCTTTGATTTAATTCCAGAATTTGTTGCATGTCATTTCCATAATTATTTTAAGTAGCATTCATGGCTAATTGGGCCAAGCAAAACCAGAATTAAAGGACTTGCCATTAATGCCAAGGTTGGAAGCTTTTTCTTCCAACCTAGCATGTGACAAGCAAGTGGGCTTGCCCTTGGGCAGCTCTAGTCCCTCCCATGTGACCTGTTAACCACCCCAAGGTTGCCAGCCACCTGCTTGAGGACTTTCCTCCTGCTTGCTTCCCCAAAACCAGTCAAACTAGCTGGATTTTCTCACTTGAAAAGCCATGAGTGCCTACCCTGTTTTTGCAGCAGCTTTTCACCCCTCACACCAGCCATAAGTAGCCTTTTTCATCCCTCAATCTCTGCACATCACAGTGCACGTTTTTATTGATCAACCATTGAGATTGCAAGGATTGATCCCCAAGCATTAGCCAATTGCAATTCAGCTTTATTCTTCATCATTACCTTCTAGAATTGGTTGAATTTGTGGCTGAAATCAGGCTGAGTCTTGCCCCTTGGTACAAGGCAAGGTTGCCTCTATCCATTAGCATTTAATGCAAAGGGATTCAGTTTGATTCTAGCCACAAATCAGCTGAATTTTGGGATTTGCTAATGATGAATTAGATTTGGTTTTGGCCTATAAATAGAAGGCAATGCCCAAGGTTACAAAAACAACTGATAACAACATTTTCAAGAGCAGAAACTCTACTCATTCCAACTTACAAACCCTCACAAACAACCAGAAAAAAAAAACCAATCCAACACAAAGCATCACAAAGTTCAAGTTCATCACCAATATCAAAAACCTTTGTGAAAGCCTTCAACCAATTCAAATCCATTGCAGCTGGAGCTTTGCTAAGGAGTTCTGTAAGTTTCTAAGCTTTTATATTGCATTTACAATTGTGTTTGCATAACAATTTTGGTTCAAAACCATTTGATTCTAAAAAACCCCTTTTGAATTTCAAAGAAATCCCAAGGTTTTCAAAACACCAAAACTGGTTTGTCCAGCCTTTTTCATCCCAAAAACTCAAAGTTTTTCACTCACCTAAAAGGTCCTGAGTGTGTTCAGAAGTTGTTTCTGAACAAAAGTTCAGAAACAGCTTCTGAACTCAAAAATTCGCATGCTTCGCAGTGCGAAGTCATGGTCGCAGTGCGACCATGACAGAACTCAGAATCTGAGTTTTTGTGTCAAAATGACCATCTTTTGAGGTTCTAGCCCCAGAGCTCAGAACCTAAGAGTTTTTAAACCCATGTTTTTCAAACTATAACAAGGATTTTGCACAATTTTGACAAAATTCGCAAGTTCGTATGACTTTTTGTAGATAACTTGCAAAACAAGTTATGTTCTCAAACTTTCAAAACAGCATGAACAAACCAGCTATGTTCATCATCTCAATCAAAACTTGAACAATAAATATTGTTCATGATTTTCCAAAACTCAAACATGAACATACGCCAAATTTGTTCGCTTTTCAAAACCGTTCGCAAAATGAGCCGAACTTGTGCGTTTTCTAGCAAAATTGCTAAACCTTCCCATTTTGGGTTTTCAAGCCAAATGTTTTGATATACCTTGGGATTTCTAAAAGGATTCAACCCAAAAACATGAATGAAAAAGGGATGGTGTGACGTATGTCTCTCCATCGCCCCGATTGTACGAATGCGTGACGTATGTCTCGTCGTTCGGACAATCGTCATTCCATTTTCAATATGTACAACCCTAACCAAACCAAATCTTGGCCCCTTGTGGTCAATCCAAACCTTTTGGTCCCCCGTGGCCATTAGACTCGATCCCTCGACTCATTAGAGTCCACTCGGTCAATGTTCGACTCGTTCGAGTCCATTGTACCTGTTCTTGATCTCAGTGGATCAATTGAACAATCGCCCGACTCGTTAGAGTCCACTCGGTCAATGATTGACTTGTATGAGTCCATTGCACCTCTCTCGGTCCCATAGCGACCAATTCGAACCTTTTACCCTAACGGACGTACCTTTTAACAATTCTAATGTGATTCACGAACAAACGCTTAATAAGTCTCCCAAGCGCGAGCATACAAGCTACGTTTTAATCGCAAGAATTCGGTTAAAACATCGTCCATTTAAAATTAACCAACACATGTACGTTTTTCTACCAAAGAACTACGTACGCTTTGAATTCTCCGACTACCGGGAGATACGTAGGAGCAAGATCGACATCTTGTCAAGCGCAATAATAAAAAACTTTTTCTTTCTTTTCTTTCGTTTGTTTTTATCTCTTTCCCCCCCTTTATTATATTTTTGACATAAATGAACATGCGCGCAAAACATTTAAAAACAATTCAAGCTTTAACCAAATAGAAGGTTCCCGTTGAGTACAACGGACGTGAGGGGTGCTAATACCTTCCCCTTGCGTAATCGACTCCCGAACCCGACAATGGTTGCGATGACCAATCCTTATCCTCATCGTCAAAGGGTTTTATTATCGTTTCCCTTTAAACAAAAAAAAACTTAAGGGTTTATCAACGTTCCCTTTACACAAAAACTTTGGTGGCGGCTTCACAAAGGCCCTCCGAGCGTTTGCGAACGACCTCGGAGGATTTGCGCGTCTTTTTCCCAGGAAAAAAACGAGGTGCGCACACATGTTGTGTATGCATGAATGCGTATATGCATGAATGTATGAATGTATGTAAGACAAATACGACTTGTATGACTGTATGGAGGATTGACTTGTGGGATAGTATAGCTGATGGACTTGATGAGACAAGACTGGAAGGTAAGATGGAAAGTGGACCGACGGCGCAGTACAAACACTCTGCAATCTTCATTGGGAATGATGTCATTGGGAACATATCAAAACATTGACAGGGTAAAGCCCGATGTATGCAACAACCGGTGGGGAGCAAACACTTCCTGGGGGAGACGTGTTAATCCATAGACCTGGCAGAAGAACTGGCGTTTCTACGGTCATGCTTTTTTGTTTGTTTTTTTTTTAAATCCCTGACTTTTGCCTGGACTGCCCTTTCGGGTTTTCAGTTCACCGGGAATATATTCTTTTTTGTATGCCCCTAATTTTTGCCTGGACCACCCTTTCGGGTTTTCAGTCCACCGGGAATATATTCTTTTTTGTGTGCCCCTAATTTTTGCCTGGACCGCCCTTTCAGGTTTTCGATCCACCGGGACGCTCATTTTTGCCTAAGCCGCCCTTTCGGGTTCTCGACTTACCGAGCTCTTTTCTTTTTTCTTTCTTTGTTCAAGCAATTGACCATGTGCAGCCTGCAGAGTCTACCCGTTCTTGGGACGAATGTTGACGCGCACTTCACTTATTCATGAGTTCAGAGAGAATGTGTTTGTCGTTTATGCTTTCCAAAAATATAAAAAGATTTATGATTTTTTTTGAAAAATATTTTGCTTCAAGTACTACCATCAAAAGTAGAAGAAATTTTATAAACAGAATAAATGGGAATTCCAAATAAAAGGCACAGGCTCAAATTCATTTAACAGAGTGGTGGCCCGCCGATGGTGTGGCTCCACGGATCTCACAAAGTTTGGAAAATGGTAAATATAAGGGGAAGGTTCATTGAACACAATAACCGTTATTCTCCCTAACAACTTTGGATTCCACCGTTTAGATGCTTCAGAGTCTCTTTGACCGCTAATGTGCCCCAAGTGAGTCATGGCCAACCTGATGCAGTTACATTGTCTTTTGATCCTTAATTTTTGCATAGACCGCCCTTTCGGGTTTTCGATCTATCAGGATGATTATTTTCTGTTTCATGTCTCTAAATTTTGCCTGGACCGCCCTTTCGGGTTTTCGATCCACCGAGACGCTCATTTTTGCCTAAGCCGCCCTTTCGGGTTTTCGCCTTACCAAGCTGTTCTTTTATTTTTTAGACAAAGTATTTCTTGACTGCATCGATATTCACAGGACGGGGGAACTCGTCACCATCCATAGTCGTAAGAGTTAATGCGCCACCGGAGAAAACTCTCTTGACGACATATGGGCATTAGGCATCCATTTGCCCCTGGAATCGGGTTGAAAAGATTGGATCTTCTTGAGCACAAAACCTCCTTCTTGGAGCACACGAGGACTGCCCGTGACACAAAGCATTCATGCGTTTCTCTTCAATCAAGTTTGAACTGATCATATTTGTTTTGACATCATTCAGCCCCTGACAACTTGGCTTCCATCGGAACTCTCATTGATGAGATCTCGACTTCCACAGGGAGCACTGCTTCCATGTCGTAAGCTAAAGAGAAAGGGGTTGCCCTTGTTGAAGTGCGCCCTGAGGTACAGTACCCATTCAAAGCATACGGTAACATGCCAGTCATGTAAGTGGCTACCATCTTCTGCACTGTTTTCGTGATGTATTTTACTTTTTCCATTTTGTTTCTTTTGTTGTTGTTGTTTTTTTTTTTTGGGCTTCAATGGCGCCATTCATCTGGAATTTTATCAGGGATACTGTAGTGGCAGCTCCTCGGAACCCAAGTTAATCATTTCAAATGCTTCTTCATGAGGCTGAATGGCTTTCATGTCATACTAATAACCGATAGATCTTTACGGGAATCCCTTCATCCTCCTCCTCTTCAGCTTCGTAAACAGGGAACTCAAAGTCGGGAGAGAGCATTGGGTTACAGTGTTCAACGGGTTTATTGATGTTCAGCCTACATATGATTGATGATTGATTTGAGAAAATGAGTGAAAAATGCAGACCTTTTGAAATTGATTGAAAATAAAATAAAATATATTTTTTTTTGGTTTTTTGTGTTACCATTTTCCAGAAAAGCAGTGAAATAAAAATAAAATTCGCGAAAGAAACGACAATTTTTCATTGATAGTGGTAACTTGAAGACAAAAGTAGAGCCCTACATGATTTCACTTTCGTATCGGGCGAAACGAAAGGATTTTTGAAAAGACAAGACAACGAAAACACATTACTTGGACCCATGAGTAACTGAGAGAATGTCAACAGCGATCCAATTGCGGCAAATCCTTCCTTGTGTTTGCATGACCACACCCATTTTCTCTCTTTTGTCTGTACGAGTGTTGTAGGTGCGAGTAGGTTTGTAAGGTATGCGTCGGACCACTTTCTTGGACTAGGCAGATGGACCTTTGGAAAGACAAAATGTGAGACTCGGTTTGGGAAACTATGAATGCGATATGATGCATGATTATGCTTATGCAAAAAAGAAGGGTTTGTTATCGAAGGACTTTATTGAAGTTATTGTAAACATCATGGTTTGAACATTTCGTTTGAGCATCAAGGCATTACAAAATAATTCTTTTTTAGAAACTAAGCCAAGGGACCAATTCAAAAGTCCTTTAGTGGAAGCTAGATTTTAACAGGAATTTTTTAAAGACTCCTAGTTCCTTAAATTCAACAAATCAGGGCTCTTGAAGGTGTACTTCCTAGTGCTCCTCTATGATGTTCACAAAAAAACTTGTTTAAGTCCTTCGGTAATTGGATGAAAAAAAAAATGAGTTTATGAATGAATGCATGCATGCATGGTTATGCTAAAGAACGGAGAAAACATGGTGAGGTTTAAGTTCATAATGTTGGAGTCAAGGGTAAACACGCCATTTGGTAAGGACTATGGTTTCAAATGTACCTGTATCACGGGTTCTACCAAGTTCCCAAAGTCATTGACCACTTCCGAATATTGTCGGATTACGGGACTGACTCCCGGTCCAACGACGTTCGTAGGAAAGTCTCGTTTGAGTGTAGTATCGCGTATCAACCAATTCAAGACTACTCTTGATTAGCTATCGCACTACGTCCTAAAAGGCCAAGATGGGTTAAAGGTAACTAAAGGTCCTCAACTTCATTGGTCACTTGAAAATAACGATGCCGAACACGACTACTCATGTCAACATAGTAATACTTCCAAGATTCCTCCATTGAGTGGGGTTATCACATGTGCCACATCCGAAACTCACTCTCGGAAAGACACTTTGATTATACCACCATCCTATCTTATGTTTCCCTCAAGTCCGGGTGTAGGACTTATCTCACCACTCACGTAAAAGGAAAAAAACACATATGCACCTATTTACAGCCTTATTTTTATTTTAAGCAAGTTATAGCACAAAATAATTAAATAAATTCAAGTTAGGCTCAACCCTCTTAGGGAGTCCCCAGTGAAGTCGCCATTTCTGTCGCGGTGATTTTCGGAGATCAAGCTATGGATTAGCGTTGACTCACTAATTTTATTTCACGACTGAACTTTTAATTTTTTTAAATGAAACGTGGAAAAAAGTTCTAAATTACCACAAAACACAAGTCAACTAAAATAATAAAAATAAATCCGAAAAATAATAAAAAAGATCAAAATAAAAAAAAGGTAACAACATAAAATAAAATAAAAAAAAATAAAAGGGTAAAAAGAAAATGATAATGCTAAAAACAAGTAAATAAATAAATAAAAAGAAACTAAAACAACAAAAACAAAAACAGTTTCCCTCGGAATCAAAAATGAGGTATTTTAAAATACCTCCCTGTCGAAATTTTGCCTGAAACGACGAACAAAATTCCGAACCAAAAAGACAAGAGAAAAAAGAATCTTAGGTCAAAAATTGGGGTATGACAGATGCCCATATTTAAGTCTCTTCGTCCGGAGATTCGAAGAGAAAATCTTGGATTCGACGGGTCGAAGGGACTTAAATACAGAGTACGCCAATTTTGGACCTAACAAAAAAAACATGAAATGCTCGTGATGCAAATGTGAATGCAAAACGGCGAAGATGACCTGACCGGGGTAAAACAAAACCAAAGGATACCCGAGTTTGTTAAAGCAAGGGATCCGACTCCACTGGGGGATAACATAGTTTCACTGGGGAAGGGATCAACTATCGTATTGACAGCTGAAAAAGGAAATATGATATGGGAAAAGACACCGACCAACAGGCTGCCCGTTTGTAGAGCTTGCCACTTGAGGTAAAGACGGAAATAAAAGTTAACATGCCACTGACGACAAGAAACAAAGGGTAAATGCCAACTGTTCGGGTTGTTGCCGAACTGCCATTGACGACATGAAATAAAAGTAAATGCCAACTGTTCGGGTTGTTGCCGAACTGCCATTGACGACAAAGAAATAAAGGTAGATGCCAACTGTTCGGGTTGTTGCCGAACTGCCATTGACGACAAAGAAATAAAGGTAGATGTCAACTGTTCGGGTTGTTGCCGAACTGCCATTGACGACAAGAAAAAAAGGTAGATGTCAACTGTTCGGGTTGTTGCCGAACTGCCATTGACGACAAAGAAATAAAGGTAGATGCCAACTGTTCGGGTTGTTGCCGAACTGCCATTGACGACAAAGAAATAAAGGTAGATGTCAACTGTTCGGGTTGTTGCCGAACTGCCATTGACGACAAAGAAATAAAGGTAGATGTCAACTGTTCGGGTTGTTGCCGAACTGCCATTGACGACAAGAAGTAAATGTAAATGTCAACTGTTCGGGTTGTTGCCGAACTGCTATTGACGACAAAGAAATAAAGGTAGATGTCAACTGTTCGGGTTGTTGCGAACTGCCATTGACGACAAAGAAATAAAGGTAGATGTCAACTGTTTGGGTTGTTGCCGAACTGCCATTGACGACAAGAAGTAAATGTAGATGTCAACTGTTCGGGTTGTTGCCGAACTGCCATTGGCGACAAGAAATAAAGGTACGCACAAGCTGTTCGTTAAAGAACTGCCGCTTGGCATAAAGAGGGTGACATCTCTGGACCATACATACTGGGGATGACACTTGGGGAAAAAGAGTTACAAATTGTTCATGATTGATTGACATGAAAAGCAAGACTCAGAGTGGTTAATGCAACCATGCATTGAATGATGTTATGTTCATGTTGTGTATGCATGAATGCGTATATGCATGAATGTATGAATGTATGTAAGACAAATACGACTTCTTTGACTGTATGGAGGATTGACTTGTGGGATAGTATAACTGATGGACTTGATGAGACAAGACTGGACAGGTAAGATGGAAAGTGGACCGACGGCGCAGTACAAACACTCTGCAATCTTCATTGGGAATGATGCCATTGGGAACATATCAAAACATTGACGGGGTAAAGCCCGATGTATGCAACAACCGGTGGGGAGCAAACACTTCCTGGGGGAGACGTGTTAATCCATAGACCTGGCAGAAGAACTGGCGTTTCTGCGGTCATGCTTTTTTGTTTATTTTTTTTTTAATCCCTGACTTTTGCCTGGACTGCCCTTTCGGGTTTTCAGTTCACCGGGAATATATTCTTTTTTGTATGCCCCTAATTTTTGCCTGGACCGCCCTTTCGGGTTTTCAGTCCACCGGGAATATATTCTTTTTTGTGTGCCCCTAATTTTTGCCTGGACCGCCCTTTCAGGTTTTCGATCCACCGGGACGCTCATTTTTGCCTAAGCCGCCCTTTCGGGTTCTCGACTTACCGAGCTCTTTTCTTTTTTCTTTCTTTGTTCAAGCAATTGACCATGTGCAGCCTGCAGAGTCTACCCGTTCTTGGGACGAATGTTGACGCGCACTTCACTTATTCATGAGTTCAGAGAGAATGTGTTTGTCGTTTATGCTTTCCAAAATTATAAAAAGATTTATGATTTTTTTTGAAAAATATTTTACTTCAAGTACTACCCTCAAAAGTAGAAGAAATTTTATAAACAGAATAAATGGGAATTCCAAATAAAAGGCACAGGCTCAAATTCATTTAACAGAGTGGTGGCCCGCCGATGGCGTGGCTCCACGGATCTCACAAAGTTTGGAAAATGGTAAATATAAGGGGAAGGTACATTGAACACAATAACCGTTATTCTCCCTAACAACTTTGGATTCCACCGTTTAGATGCTTCAGAGTCTCTTTGACCGCTAATGTGCCCCAAGTGAGTCATGGCCAACCTGATGCAGTTACATTGTCTTTTGATCCTTAATTTTTGCATAGACCGCCCTTTCGGGTTTTCGATCTATCAGGATGATTATTTTCTGTTTCATGTCTCTAAATTTTGCCTGGACCGCCCTTTCGGGTTTTCGATCCACCGAGACGCTCATTTTTGCCTAAGCCGCCCTTTCGGGTTTTCGACTTACCGAGCTGTTCTTTTATTTTTTAGACAAAGTATTTCTTGACTGCATCGGTATTCACAGGACGGGGGAACTCGTCACCATCCATAGTCGTAAGAGTTAATGCGCCACCGGAGAAAACTCTCTTGACGACATATGGGCATTAGGCATCCATTTGCCCCTGGAATCGGGTTGAAAAGATTGGATCTTCTTGAACACAAAACCTCTTTCTTGGAGCACATGAGGACTGCCCGTGACACAAAGCATTCATGCGTTTCTCTTCAATCAAGTTTGAACTGATCATATTTGTTTTGACATCATTCAGCCCCTGACAACTTGGCTTCCATCGGAACTCTCATTGATGAGATCTCGACTTCCACAGGGAGCACTGCTTCCATGTCGTAAGCTAAAGAGAAAGGGGTTGCCCTTGTTGAAGTGCGCCCTGAGGTACAGTACCCATTCAAAGCATACGGTAACATGCCAGTCATGTAAGTGGCTACCATCTTCTGCACTGTTTTCGTGATGTATTTTACTTTTTCCATTTTGTTTCTTTTGTTGTTGTTTTTTTTTTGGGCTTCAATGGCGCCATTCATCTGGAATTTTATCAGGGATACTGTAGTGGCAGCTCCTCGGAACCCAAGTTAATCATTTCAAATGCTTCTTCATGAGGCTGAATGGCTTTCATGTCATACTAATAACCGATAGATCTTTACGGGAATCCCTTCATCCTCCTCCTCTTCAGCTTCGTAAACACGGAACTCAAAGTCGGGAGAGAGCATTGGGTTACAGTGTTCAACGGGTTTATTGATGTTCAGCCTACATATGATTGATGATTGATTTGAGAAAATGAGTGAAAAATGCAGACCTTTTGAAATTGATTGAAAATAAAATAAAATATATTTTTTTTTTGGTTTTTTGTGTTACCATTTTCCAGAAATAAAAGTCGCGAAAGAAACGACAATTTTTCATTGATAGTGGTAACTTGAAGACAAAAGTAGAGCCCTACATGATTTCACTTTCGTATCGGGCGAAACGAAAGGATTTTTGAAAAGACAAGACAACGAAAACACATTACTTGGACCCATGGGTAACTGAGAGAATGTCAACAGCGATCCAATTGCGGCAAATCCTTCCTTGTGTTTGCATGACCACACCCATTTTCTCTCTTTTGTCTGCACGAGTGTTGTAGGTGCGAGTAGGTTTGTAAGGTATGCGTCGGACCACTTTCTTGGACTAGGCAGATGGACCTTTGGAAAGACAAAATGGGACACTCGGTTTGGGAAACTATGAATGCGATATGATGCATGATTATGCTTATGCAAAAAAGAAGGGTTTGTTATCGAAGGACTTTATTGAAGTTATTGTAAACATCATGGTTTGAACATTTCGTTTGAGCATCAAGGCATTACAAAATAATTCTTTTTTAGAAACTAAGCCAAGGGACCAATTCAAAAGTCCTTTAGTGGAAGCTAGATTTTAACAGGAATTTTTTAAAGACTCCTAGCTTCCTTAAATTCAACAAATCAGGGCTCTTGAAGGTGTACTTCCTAGTGCTCCTCTATGATGTTCACAAAAAAACTTGTTTAAGTCCTTCGGTAATTGGATGAAAAAAAAATGAGTTTATGAATGAATGCATGCATGCATGGTTATGCTAAAGAACGGAGAAAACATGGTGAGGTTTAAGTTCATAATGTTGGAGTCAAGGGTAAACACGCCATTTGGTAAGGACTATGGTTTCAAATATACCTGTATCACGGGTTCTACCAAGTTCCCAAAGTCATTGACCACTTCCGAATATTGTCGGATTACGGGACTGACTCCCGGTCCAACGACGTTCGTAGGAAAGTCTCGTTTGAGTGTAGTATCGCGTATCAACCAATTCAAGACTACTCTTGATTAGCTATCGCACTACGTCCTAAAAGGCCAAGATGGGTTAAAGGTAACTAAAGGTCCTCAACTTCATTGGTCACTTGAAAATAACGATGCCGAACACGAATACTCATGTCAACATAGTAATACTTCCAAGATTCCTCCATTGAGTGGGGTTATCACATGTGCCACATCCGAAACTCACTCTCGGAAAGACACTTTGATTATACCACCATCCTATCTTATGTTTCCCTCAAGTCCGGGTGTAGGACTTATCTCACCACTCACGTAAAAGGAAAAAAACACATATGCACCTATTTACAACCTTATTTTTATTTTAAGCAAGTTATAGCACAAAATAATTAAATAAACTCAAGTTAGGCTCAACCCTCTTAGGGAGTCCCCAGTGAAGTCGCCATTCTGTCGCGGTGATTTTCGGAGATCAAGCTATGGATTAGCGTTGACTCACTAATTTTATTTCACGACTGAACTTTTAATTTTTTTAAATGAAACGTGGAAAAAAGTTCTAAATTACCACATTTTTAAAGATTAGGGTTCGGGGGTTAGTTACGTTTAGGGAAGGTGTTAGCACCCTAAACGTTCGTAGTACTCTACGAGAACCTCTTGATTTTATTTATTTATTTTGGCTATAACTTGCTTATTTTTTTTTTTAAAAAAAGAAAAGAATGAATTAGAATAGTGAGAAAAAATAAAAATGTTTTTTGTTTTGTATTTTTTATGATTTGGAAGGACAAGGTCCTTTGCCTACGTACCCGTGAGGGATCAAAACCTCGTAGTTCAGGGTAAAAAATGACGGTTGATTTGTTTGGTGTTTTTTATTAGTTTTTAAAAAATGTTTTAAAGATAAAATAAAGGCCAAGTGGCAAAATAAGATTGGTTTGTGTTTTTTTAATTCTTGAAAATGATTTAAATATTATTAAAATGGATTAATGGTTATTTAAACAAAATAAAAGAGAAAAAATGGACACTTGATTGAAAATCAAGGTTTATTTAAGAAAAGATTTTTTGTTATTTGCATGTTTTTGTTGTTTTTAATAATGAACTAAAGACTAAAAAACATAACTAAAAAAAAAACTAAACACGAGGAAATTCCGTGGTAACGTTGGATCACCACGAAATCCTTTTGAAATTAAACTAACCTAATATTTTTGTATTTTTTTTATAAGGCGAAATAAAATAAAATAAAAATAAAAGACATAAAGCGGAATAAATAAAGTGTGGATGTCAGTGCATGTTCTCATTTATATTTACATCGGTCCTAAATACATTCTAAAATAACAAAATGATAAACAAAAAAGAAAGAAGAACAAAATTACAAATGCGTTAAAATAAATATGCTAGGAATAAAAAGAAAAATAAAAATGAATGAAATAAAAGGAAATTAAAAAATTAAAAATGCATGATGTGCTATAAATGAAAGAAGTGAAATAAAATGCATGAAAATAAAAAAAGACCAAAAATAAAACGCAAGAAAAGAAAGAAAAAGGGAAATTAAGAAAGAAAAAAAAATAGAGGAAAAAGGGGGTGTAGAAGTAAGAAAGGGGGGTGCAGGCAGTAAAACAGCAGACAGAGGAGGAGGGGAAGATCTGGGCCGCGCTGGGCTTAAGGTTTTGGGTTTAGCTTTAAATTCATTTTTTCAGATTTTTCACTCATTTTCTTTCCTCCTTTCTCTCTCTATCTCTTTCCTCTTCCCTCATCCTCTCTCTTCTCTATCTAAGAACAGCCTGGCCGGAAATCTCTCCGGCGCGGCGGCCGCCGGCGGCGCCACCGTGCCGGAGCGATTCAAAATCCCCTTTTTTTAAAAAATACACGTTTTCGAATCCTCTCCTCCTTCTCTTTTCAAAAATCCAATTGGTTTTTTTTAAAATCTTTTTGAAAACAACCAGATCGGAATTTTAAAACTTGTAAAAAAAACTACCTTTTTGAAATGGCTGTTGTTGCTTTTGGTTCGGCTTTTGAGGGGGCTGAATGTGTGGGTTAGGAGAGGGAGGCCGTGGGTGATGGTTGGTATGGTGGTTGGACGGTGGTCGCGTGGCTGGTTTATGGGCTGTGCGGGTTTAGGTTTGTTTTGTGTTCGTGTGTGCGGTGAGGTGGTTCGTGGCCGTGAGTTTTTGTCGGTGGGAGAGGGGAGGCCGTGGATAGGTTTGTGAGTTGTTGGGTATGGAGGGCTGGCCGTGTTTGTGGCTGTGTGGAGGGGAGAGGGGTGAGGCCGTGAGTATTGTGTTGTGGTAAGTGGTTAGTTGTGTTGTTGTTGTGTGTATGTGGTGGAGCTATGCGTTTGTGATTGAGTGGGTGAGGGCCGAATTGACCTTGTCTGGAGGTGTATGTGGTTAGGGTTTGGGAGTGGTAGGGAGAAGTGGGGTTGGCCGAATGTGTGGGATGTTTGGGGAGAAGGCGTGAATGGTTTTGGGTTAGGCTAGTGTTGTGTTGTTGTGTTGATGATTTTGGGAGGAGAGATGGTTACTGTATGAAATTTTTTGTGTTTCAGCCCCCTTTCTCATCCTGTGCGTGTTCCTTTTTATGATGTGTATGCTGCCTCTTTTAATTATGTGTAAATGACAATGAAAGGCATTGATGGACCATGAACAAGATCAGTCAACCAAACCTTCACCATTAAAATGGCCATTAAAGACCATAAAACACAAGTCAACTAAAATAATAAAAATAAATCCGAAAAATAATAAAAAAGATCAAAATAAAAAAAAGGTAACAACATAAAATAAAATAAAAAAAATAAAAGGGTAAAAAGAAAATGATAATGCTAAAAACAAGTAAATAAATAAATAAAAAGAAACTAAAACAACAAAAACAAAAACAATTTCCCTCGGAATCAAAAATGAGGTATTTTAAAATACCTCCCTGTCGAAATTTTGCCTGAAACGACGAACAAAATTCCGAACCAAAAAGACAAGTGAAAAAAGAATCTTAGGTCAAAAATTGGGGTATGACAGGTAACTTTATGAGTTTTGATGATTTTGGTGAAGAAACATGATAATTGAATGATGTTTGTGGTTTGTTAAGTTAATTTTGAGCATAAGTATGTGTTTAATTTGTGAATTTATGAAATTATGTTGAATAAGTTGTGATTTAAGTGATTATTGTTATGTTCATGATGAAATTGCTTAATTGAGTGATTGTGAATAAGTTGTTGTTGAATCAAGTTGCTGCTATGATACAAGAAAGAATGAGGGAGATTATGTATAACATGTGGTTATGTGGTGAATTGAGTTGTTGTTGTGTTTTGATGAAATATCTTAATTGGATGAAAATGATTAAGTTGTTGTTAACTTGAATAAGTTGTTTTTATGATAATTGAGATAAGTGATTTTGATTATGTGTAACATGAAGAAAATGGTGTTGTTGTTGTTATACCATGTTTATTAACAAGTTGTTGGTGAAATTGTGATTTTGAGACGATGTTTAAAATTAAGTGGAAAACATGGTAATTGTTGATGAAAAGCGTTTATGATTAAGTTGTTAAGTTGTATTTGAGGTATAATTGAGTAAGTAATGTTGGGAAAATGATTTTGATCGAGTTTGGTGCTTTGGGATCGAAAACGTAGAAAATCAGCTTTTGCTGGTCTGGGAAGGCCGCACGATCGTGCTCCCTGACCGCACGGACCGTGCGTGAGAGGAGCACGACCGTTCGCCCCTGTTTTGACCTGAACTTAATTTTGCGTGTTTTTAAAGGTTCTAAGGCATGTGTTTGGGTCCCAAACCCCTAAACTTGATCAATGAGTGTTTAATTATGATGTATAAGGATGTTCAACATGATGTGTAACAGCCTGATTTTTAGTATTAGATTTATTTGTTATCTTTGTTTGTTTATTTTGGTGATTTAGTGGATTTTGGGTGATTAAGGGTATTTTGGTCATTTTGATGGTTAGTGGCATTTTTGTAATATGTTAGTAGTTAGAAATTTGAATTTAGAGAGTGGTGGTGAAATAGTAAAGTGGGAGGTTTAAGTGAAGTAAAAGTGTAGATAAATAATTATGTGATGAAATGTGACTAAGCCTATTAGAGTGAGTAAACCTAGCCCATTTATATTTAAAGAGTAGTGTATGCGTTAGTGAAACTAGGTTTAGCTCATTTCACAAAAATCACAAAGGAGGCTAGAGAGAATAGAGGAAAGGAAGAAACTTTGGAGAGAAAGAGAAGAGGAACTCAAAAACACTAAAGGAAAAGGGAGAATTGAAGTTAGGAATCTATTTTTGAAGAGAATTGAGGTAAGGGAGAAAATTATTTTCACCATATGGGTTGTTAATAAGCAATTCGGTAGTTAGGTGTTTTTAGCTTATGCTTAAATTCATGAACTTATGATTATTTGTGTTAAATTCGTGTTCCTTGTTTTATCAAAATCCATGTTTGATTATGTTATTTTGGTAACTTTGTGAATTTGATGAAGAACATGATAATTGATGATGATTATATTTAATTAAGTTGATTTTGAACATGGGTATGTGTTTAGTTTGTGAACTCATGTGATTATGATGTATGGGTTATATTGAAGTTGTTGTTGTTGTTTATGAGAATTTTGATTAAATTGGTGAAAATGATTAAGTTGTTGTTGAAATGGTTTAAGTTGATCCATGCTAGTTGAATTAAGTGATTTTGATTATGTTAATTTGGAATTGTTGTTGTAACGTTCTGTTTGGTTAATTAAGTTGTTTTGGGAAGAAATGGATTTTTTAGACGAACATTGAATTAAGTTTGTTGGAACAAAATGTATGAACAACTCTCTTTTGGATAAGGGGAGATTGTTGAAACAAAATGTATGAACAACTCTCTTTGAGGTTTTGATGATAACAAAGTGTTAAAAAGAAAATTGGTATTGCTAATGCTTTGTTCTAAGTTGTGCAGAACCATGTTCTTATTGTTTGATAATTAATATTGGTTATGGAAGAACAAGCTAAGAGCAAGAAGAAAAGCATAGAAGCTTTGTTGCAAGTCTGAAGCAAAACTGGGTCAGAAGCAGCTTCTGAAGGTAGAGTCTGAAGACTGCGTCTGAAAGGTGCGTCTGAAGGCTGAGTCTAAAGACTGCGTCTGAAGGGTGCTTCTGAAGGCTGAGTCTGAAGGTCAACGTTGGTCAACGTCTGAAGGCTGAGTCTGAGGGTCAACAAAAGTCAACGTCTGAAGGGAACGTCTGATGAACAGTGCTTCTGAAGTGAGCGTCTGATGAACAGTGCTTCTGAAGTGAGCTTCTGAAGTACTGTGTTCCTGAAGAAGCTTCTGAAGTCTGACGTGGAAAGAAAAGCAACTGTTACCATCAGCATTTAATGCCTGCAGTGTCAGAACAACTCCAATGGAACAGTTGCCTCCCTTGCAGAAACATTCCCCAGCTTTTATGGAAAGCAAATTCAAAAATGGCTGCGTGACTCTGTTTTTCTGCTCAGTTTTAGCTCACAAACTCAGCTGGACCTAGCCTCCAATTGCAACGGCTCTTTGCATAATTTCTGGGCAATTCTCTACAGCTATTTTCTGCTCTATAAAAGGGAGAAGATTTGAAGAAGAAAATTGCCAAGACTCTGAAAAACTAAAGACTGATTTCGTGCTCTGTTTTGCTGTCAACATTCACTAAGTCACAAAAACTCTTAGGAATTCTTACAATCTTAGTATCTTAGAATTTCCTAAAGTTTAGAGTCTAAACCTGTGTTGTATTAAGAGAACACCTCTGATATTTGATCAAGTGTTCAACTCAAACTGTATTTGTAAAATCTGTTTGAAACCTCAAAGTCTCAGTCTGTATACTGAGCAAACCAGAAGTCTCATTACTTAGTGTTCTGAGCAATTAGAAGTCTCATTACTTTGTGTTCTGAGCAATTAGAAGTCTCATTACTTTGTGTTCTGAGCAGAGAAGTCTCATTACTTTGTGTTATGAGCATTGGAAGTCTCTTGACTTAGTGTCTTGAGCATTAGAAGTCTCTTACTAGGTGTTTGAGCATTGAAGTCTCATTACTTTGTGTTCTGAGCAATTGTAATCAGTTTGATTATAGTTCAAATCTCTTGTTAGTAACAAGGGGACTAGACTACTTCCAACTTGTGGAAGGAACTAGTATAAAATCATTGTGTCATTCTTCCCTTCTCTCTTTTAAGCTTTAATCTGCTGCTCTAAACAAACTCTGAAAAAGGTTCAGAACTGATCAACATCAGATTCTGAACTTAACTTAAGCTTTTGAGAAAGAAAAAGGAAAAACTGCCCACACACAATTCAACCCCCCCTTCTTGTGTGTTTTTCTCACCTTCAGTTGGTATCAGAGCTCCGGTTCTAATATTCAATCACTTAACAGTGAGTCAGTAAGATCTTGAGAAAAACATGTCAAGTAGTTCCCCTCCACCCTCTCCTAGACCACAAAGAGGTAATGGTACTTCTACATCATATTCATATGACTTTGGTACTGAGGAAAGAAAATCCAGGTCACACAATAAACCCCCAATGTTTACTGGTGACCCAGAAAAGTTCTCATGGTGGAAGAGTAAAATGTACAACCATATAATTGGTATTGATGATTCACTATGGGATATTATAGAAGATGGAATCACTATTCCAGTTGATGAAGAAGGTGTTGCTGTCAACAGAAGAGGCTTGAGTGATGCAGAAAGAAAGATATACAGAAAGCATCACAATGTGAGAGGAATCATTGTGGATTCCCTACCTCACACTGAGTAGCAGAAGCTGAGTGACAAATCAACAGCAAAAGCCATCTTCACATCCCTCTGCTCTAACTATGAAGGTAACAAAAAGGTTAGAGAAGCTAAGGCTAATATTCTTGTTCAGCAATATGAGCTGTTCAGAATGAAAGAGGATGAAAATATTGAGACAATGTTCTCAAGATTTCAGACTCTGGTTTCTGGACTTCAGATTCTGAAGAAGAGTTATACCACAGCTGATCATGTGAACAAAATCCTAAGAAGTCTGCCATCTAAATGGAGACCCAAAGTAACTGCTATTGAGGAAGCTAAGGATCTAAATACTTTAAGTATTGAGGATCTTATAAGTTCCCTCAAAGTGCATGAACTGGGACTTAATGAAGATGATTCTGTTAGAGAGTCTAAGTCAATAACACTGAAATCCAAAAGAAAGTCTGTAAAGGCTCTGAAAGCTATTGAATCTGAAGAAGAATTTCCTGAGGGAAATTCTGAGGAAGATTCAGATGCTGAAGAGCTTGCAATGCTTTCCAAAAGAATTCAATACTTAATGAACAGAAAGAAAAAAAATTCTCTAACAGAAGCAGCAACTTTAAAGGATCTGGTTCAAAGAGGGAAAACCAGAAGGACTGCTACAACTGCAAGAAACCTGGCCACTTCATTGCTGAATGTCCTGAACTTCATAAGGACAAGTCAAAGGAAAAAGCAAAGAAGACCAGCTCCAAGTCCAGCAGCTTCAGAAACAAACTTAAGAAGAGTCTCATGGCAACATGGGATGATCTTGACAATGAGTCTGAGTCTGATGAAGAGGAAGCAAATCTGGCTTTAATGGCAACTGCATTTTCTGATGCAGAATCATGTTCAGACTCAGATGATGAAGATGAGGTATACTCTGAACTTACAAGATCTGAACTGATTGAAACAGTTAAAGATCTTATGAGCCACCTCAAAAGCAAGTTAGGTGAATTAAAATCTTTGAAAAATAAACATAACTTGCTGAATGAGGAAAATCTCAAACTTCAGAATCAAATCATTGAGTTTGATGAAGAAGTTAGAGAACTCAGAGATGAGGCTCATAAGAAACCTAAAGAAATTCCTGATGAACATGAAATTGCTCTTCAGGACTTAATTTTAACTGGAATCAATAGAAGTAAGATTGCTTCTATGATTTATAATATTTACAGAAACAAAGGTGAAGGCATTGGTTTTAAAAATGATTCATTCAATTCTTCAAATGAATCAAAAGTATCATCTTGTTCTGAAAATATTTTAAAAGGCACTGAGGTGTGCTTTGTGCCTGCTTCTGACAGTTCTGAGAAACTGAATTTAGCAGAAACTGAGACTGAGTCTGAGGTTCTGAACTGCTCAGACTCAAAACATTTAAGGAAACAATATATATGCTTCCTGAATATTGTCAAAACATTGTGCTGAAGATCGTATTGGATCAGCTGTTTTGTTTAGCCCGAATTGTTCATCAAGAACAAGCTATTCTTAGACTATTTAAAGGAAGACTCTAAACCTAAGAAGATGACAAAAGCCGCATTTTGTGAAAGTGTCAATTAGGGCTTTAGTATGTACTTTGTTGTTTGTGAGCCACTCTTGTATCACCTTGATGCTAGAGATGGACTGATAGTTGAGTTGTAATTGTGAATGACTCATAAGCTTTTAAACAAGAGTGGATTTTGTTTATTGGAGTGTGTCTCCTCTTTGAATGTTTTATTTTTAATCACGAGTTGTGTGATTGAGAAGAAGTGAGAGAGGTCTCATATCTAGGAGAGTCTTAGATAGAAAAATCATGGGGTAATGATTAGGTGTGAAGGCTGTAAACTGGAGGTTGCTTACATATGACTTCAAACTAATACTATTATAGTGGATTTCCTTCCTGGCTTGGATGCCTCCAGATGTAGGTAACGTTGCACCGAACTGGGTTAACAATATTTTGTGTTATTTACTTCCTGCAATTTACTTTAAGTTGTTTATTGTTATTTGTGTTGTCACAATGTCTTGACATTGTATTCGATATTCTGGTGTCTTGACATCGTATACAACATTTGTCCTCACGTGCCAGAATTTCAATAACTTATGTTTAATGTAATGTATTATGATGTATTTTGATTAGTTATTACATAGGTTTGACATTTTTAAGATCTTTTGTTTGGTATGCCGAACCAATTTATTTTGGGAGTATTTGTAATACATATCAACTTTGGTATGGTGCTATAATTGGCCAAGACCAACTTATGTTCAACATTATAAGGCTTACAACATAGTTTGTTATGAATGAATTATTTCTTATGTTTCAATTTTATTGGCTATAGCTTACACAAAATTTTGTTGATAAATCTCCATATATGATACAATAACATCACAATCACATTTTATTTAAATCGTACATGATAACATTACATATTCAAAAGTACACAAATATGGTACATAAACAAGGATAGATAAAACCCTACATTGGAGACACACACATCACATCACATAACACCAATTTGAACACATGCATTCATTGTGGACCATTACATGACATCAAATACATTACATTTTCACAAAGCATACAACAAAAAGCAACCAACTAGCTACAATCATCAACTTTAGCCATTCCTCTTTCTTTTTCTTATCCAACAGTTTCAACTTCCACTTGTCGTTCTTCTTCTCCCAAACATCAACATAATTCTAGTTTGAGTTTGCAACAAACTCCACCATAGGTGCAAACATTTGAGGATATTGTTACCATATGTATAGTAGCTGGACCAAGCTTATCATCCCATATAAACATATCTCAAGTTTACCTTTTCTACAAAACATCATTTAAAAAGTTTGTCAGTGTCACAATTTCAAACAATGGTATTAAGCTATACGAAATGCATAAGAACTCGCTTGTCAATCACGACATCTCCAAAAACTCCGCCTTTGGTACTCATCTATGTTAGCAATGTAGATAGTCATCGGCAGATCACAATGAAACATATGAAGCATTCCTCACGAAGTCGGAAACAAACCTCCATTAAAACTAGTCACGTACAAGTATTGAGTTGTGGTATTACCAGTTGACATCTTGCACAGAGAGCTAGAAGAGAAGCGAGGACAGAGAGAGACGAAGCTTTAGAGATAGATTGAGCAGTAAAGACAAGGAAAGAGAGACACTAAAGAAAGCAACAAACACAACGAGAAGGGAGGAAGATATAACACAAAAAGAGAGATAGAGATAGCACAAAGAGATATGACGAGATAGAACAGAGAGAGCACTTGTCTGATGGAAGAGATCAATAGAGAAGAAGGAAGAGTATTTAGGGAGACGAAGTCAAGGGCATTTTGGTCATTGCGTATTGGTTTGTACAAGTTAGCGACATTTTCGTAAGCACAAATACCTTTTTATGACTCATCAAGTGATTGTCCTATTCAGCTCTGCCATATCAGCAAAAACGTGACCTGTCAGCAATTAAATGACCTGAGGGACCAAACCTGAGGGACCAAATGTTATTGGATCACAAATAAGTAAAAATGACATCTCTACTCAAAAGTGTCGTTGGTAATTTGATAACCAACAATTTCTCACAAGAGATATGCTTTCAAACAGCGATCAATATGTTTTGGCAAAGAAAGACCTTGTGAACATTGATAATTATACATTTGAATATTTTTATTGGCATATGACTAAACTCGAATTCCTAAACACAAATCTTATTTCTTAACTTTTTTTCCTTCATATTTTTCTGTTTCTATAAGAAAATAATTGATCAGAATAATTTTTTTTTATTTCTTACATAAAAAGAGAAAAGAATGAATCATCTTTTATATAAAATAACCTTATTATTTTTGTTTTACAAAAATAACTTCTTTCTTATACCATTGAGCAACATTTTCCATTAAGCATAACTAACAACAATCTTAATTTTGCAAGGATATCATCAATTTGACGAAACTACCCCTACTCATGTAATTCCTTCAGTGAATTACAACACCGAATTCCATTTTATTTCATTTTTTTATCTAAAGAAATTCAGAGGGAGAAAAGTTAAAATTGTAAAAACGTTACAAAGTAGAAGAAAGAGAGAAAAAAAAAGTGCGGTGGCGTTAAGTTCTTTTCTTCCCCCGAAATTCATACAACTCACAACACAACACTCTCTCCGTATCAGATCCGAATCTCTCTTCCCTCTCTTCTCCGATTCCGATCTCCGATTCCGGCGACTCGATTCATCGATTCCTTCTCTGCCCAATTCGATCCGATTCAACTTCCCCGGTGAACACACGCAATCATCGATCATGAATCCTTTCTCTTCAGGAACGCGTTTGAGGTAATCAATTGAATCCTTTGAATCGGATCAGCTTCGCACTGTTCTTGCAATGCGTTTTGATGCTTATTCTTCATGCTGATTTTGTAGCTGAGTAGGAATATTTTGAACTTCGCGTTTTTTATTGAATTGGAATTTATGTAGCTTTTTGAGTTCTAGATTATAGATTTTGTTAATTTTATGCTGAAATTAGTGATTTTATTTGGTTTATGGTTTTGATGTGGTTAGTTAGGCTATGGATTTTGAAACAGTATAGTATTTGAATCAGACATTGAAATTGAAATGTTATAGTAGTTTACGTATACATAGTGCTGCAATTCGATTCTAGTATGCGACATCAAACTTAGATTTTAAGTGTAACATTGCACATTTTCAGTTATGAGCTATGAAGCACGGATAAGGACATCGGACACTGACACGCCGACACTGTAATAATTTGAGAAAATCAGATAATTCAATGTAATTATATGTGTCAATGTTGTGCCAGATACCGACGTGTGTTTGACACCGGGACACGCCTAATCCGAGGAGTGTCCGTGCTTCATAAGTTATGAGTTATGACACAGACACTGACACATTGACACTGATAAAAATTTGAGAAATGAATTATTTGAACGTAATCACATGTGTGGGTGTCGGACACCGGATACACATTTGATCAAAGGTGTTGTGCTACAAAGATCTTCAGAGTTTTTTTTCCTATATCTCTGAAACCATTGGGAAAAATTCATAAACAGCGCGTGTTTTGGATATGAAAATAAAAACAGCATTTTTTTTGCCCTAGGTGGGGTTAACGATATGAATTAATCATTGATGATGCTAACATGTTAATAGTTTGGCTTTAGCGTATAGACATGTCTTTCCAATAATGTTAGAAATTGACTGTTTGAGAAAAGTAGTGGTGAGGTTCAGAATCAAGAGTGTCTTAGTTACACATTATAAGATAGATAGTTATTTTTTCCTCCATCTGTAGATTCTCACCGATGCCATCCTGATTTAAGTATTAGGTACTATGTAGTAGCACTGACACTTTGGATTGAAGGCGTGTCAGTGTCTGTCACGTGTCAGTGTTCAACACCGACATGACAATGACACATGTTACATTGAATCATTTCAATTTTTTTTAAATTATAAGTGTCTATGTGTCAGTGTTAGTGTCATAGTTGGTGTTCGTGTCAGTGCTTCGTAGATTGGGTACCGCAACCAATCATCTGTGGCATTATAGAATTGGATTTATTATCCTCTCAAGCAGGATTTTCATTTCTGCATATTCCTGCAGCTGTGTGAGTTTTTCATTGTATTGACTTTTTATTTCAAAATACCTTTTGTCTCCCAAATCAGACATGGTTAACATGTTTTCAGGTTTTCTTGCAAGTTTCAAAGATAATAAATGTTTGATGGGATTCTTTTGGTGTTTAACTATAATAATAATTTTTTACTTATCTGGTTCACATCCTAACATTCAGGGACATGATTCGGGCCATACGTGCATGTAAGACTGCAGCAGAAGAGCGTGGCGTTGTAAGAAAAGAATGTGCAGCCATTCGTGCTTCAATAAATGAAAATGACCAAGATTACAGGCATCGTAATATGGCTAAGCTAATGTTCATCCACATGCTTGGATACCCAACACATTTTGGTCAAATGGAGTGCCTCAAGTTGATAGCGTCCCCCGGATTTCCGGAGAAGAGAATAGGTTATCTTGGCCTCATGTTGCTTCTTGATGAAAGACAAGAAGTTCTAATGTTGGTCACCAATTCTTTGAAACAGTATCCTTTTCTTAATATATATTTTTTTAATTCCCTGATTTTTATACTCCACTTTATAATGTGTTATTGATATTAGTCCTCTACTGAAGCAAAACGAGGGAAAAATATTGATAATTGTTTACATAGCAAATCCTTAACCGAATTGCAGAGATCTTAATCATACAAATCAGTATATAGTGGGACTTGCACTCTGTGCTTTAGGAAACATTTGTTCAGCAGAAATGGCTCGTGATCTTGCACCAGAGGTTGAGAGGTTGCTACAATTTCGTGATCCCAATATTCGGAAGAAGGTGACTTTTTCAATGTATTTCATGCATATATTACACCTTATACCTCTTCTGGAACTATAAATACTGTTTTTTTTTTGTTATATATCAAGGGAGAGGCCATGGATACTTCATAGTGACAGTAACATATTATTGCTCTTCACTTATAGGGATTTTTGGAACTTCTGTACATCTAGCAACCAATAAATACTAGGTTTTTGAACAGCTCTTCACTTATGTGATTACTCTTCTTACATACATCTAGCAACCAATAAATACTAGATTTTGTTTTACTGGAATAAAATATCCTATAAGACCGGACTCTGATCCTTATCCTTGTATAATAGTGACATTACTTGCCTCCATCTTTATGTGATTGATAAATTCTTTTAAATTATAAAGAGAGAATCAAGATTCAAGAGACAGTTTGCATCTGCCCAATCAGAAAAGAATGGAAAAATATGATCTGCCAGGCTCCCAGTCAAATAAAAATGCCTGTTCTGTATTGGTGTTTTCTGGTTAATATGTGGGTTTCAATCATGTTCAGTCATTCCAGAAATCATGCCTTTGATCAAATAAATTTCTTTTTGATTTGGCTTAAGGGAGTAATTCTAATGGACATAAACTATAATGCTTTATGTTGAATTACCCTTTAAAGAGTCTGCTGTTTCATCATATGGTCGTGATAGCAAATAGTCTTACCATGTGGTCGTTTGTGCCACAAATGTTTGACATAAAAAAAAGTTCAAATGTATCATGGGTTCCTTTAACGTTTCTATCGGATTAGTCCTTTTAGTTTTTTTAGTTTCAAACTGGTCCTTTATTTAGTAAAAGTGAACAAGTTAGTCCTTTATCTTTTGTTTGTTTGTAACAAATTGGTTCCTTTTTTCATCCAACTTTGCAAAGAAGTACTTACATGATCATTTAACATTGAGGTGGAAGGTCCAAAAAATGTTTTTGACACCAAATATGATTACATACATACATACATACATACATTTTCTCACTGTTTCTCAATTCAATCCTAATTTTACAGATGAATATTTCATCAACATTACAAATAAAGTAATCTATCGATTTTGTTTCAAACCAAGACTGAATAATACATCTATGAACCCTCATTTTGAGAACAGTGAATTTGGACCTACCAACTTAGCAATAAACGTCAACATAAGCACTTTTTATCCGAGTTTAATGGAAAGAGGGTAATGGTGTACATATTTTATGACTTAAAGGACTAGGCGCTCACTTTTACTAACAGAAAGGACCAATTTGAAACTAAAAAAACTGAAAGGACTAATCCGGTTCAAACTTTAAACTTAAAGGGTCTCGGGATGCATTTGATCTAAACAATACTTTTGATGTATAATAACGCATGATCATGTAATAGCAAAAATGTGCCTGAAATATGAGATCTGATACAAAAAGTTTGGTGGTTGTTGATATCACCTTTTTTTCATGGTTTTCGTTAATTTTTGTTTAGTGCTGTTTTCTTGTTCCATTTTTGCATAATTTTGAGTGGAAATCTACTTATCCGCATGCTTTTAAGAACTTGACATCCAGCATGCTGGCTGTGTTGCCTAATGTTAGTTGTCACGTGTGATATCCTTGCTCCCATTTTCTAAATAATTGCATGTTATGTAAATTGATTTTGTTTTTTCTACAAAACCTTTTCCTTGTAATTGCTTGGTTTATCGTTTATAATTCACATAAATTAACTACGCTCACTGTTATATAGGCAGCATTGTGCTCTATAAGGATCATAAAGAAAGTTCCAGATATGGCAGAAAATTTTATCAATCCTGCTACTTCCTTACTTAGGGAGAAACACCATGGAGTTTTAATTACTGGAGTTCAGCTTTGTACAGATCTGTGTAAAACTAGCACAGAAGCTCTTGAACATATTAGGAAGGTAGTTTTTCATCTTCTTTATAATTTTTGTCAATCACATAGTGTATTTCCCCATAATCCACTTTTGATATTAATCGAAGTAAAATTTCCTATTATAGACTTAGCGTCGAAAAACATTCTGTGCTCTGCAATATTAAATCATCTATATTTTTATGCATTCTTCTCCTTTGTCAGTTAAAAGCATCTTTAAATTATTGAATTTGCTTCTTGAAAATGTTATTGACAGAAAAATAATATGAAACCATTCATGTGTCTTCATCTAATAGCTTGAGCATTTGGCTCATAATATAATAATGGTGTATTTTTAGCCAAGTAGTCTAGTGTTCGATCTGTGCTTCCCGTTTCTTTTAATAAAAAGTTGAATTTCAGCACAAGATAGGCGGGCCTGTGTATTGTCCACGCTTCAAGCTCAACGGGCTCCTGTGTGAAAGAGCATGTTATAAATACAATATAAAACTATTCATATGTCTTCACCTAACTTCTTGAACTTATGAGATAGAGGGTTTAGGACAGTTGTAATAAATTTAGGGGGAAACTTTCCCCACCCCTCACATTTCTAAAGAACCACACATGATTTCAGAAGTGTACTTCTGGAGGGCATAGTTAGGGGGCCGAGGAAAGTTTCTCCCATTCATTTACTGAAGTTATTTTCTGGAATCTTGGATTAGTCGAGTATTTGACCGCTTCATATAATTTGAAATGCTTTTATTTTTTTATCAGTTTTTGAGGTATTCTTATGAGCAGTTATTATGATTATCACTGTAAAACTAATATTTAGTGACTATCATACAGTTTCAATGGGCACATCACTATATTTTTAGTTTTTTTGCAAGCGAACTTGTCGGGTATACATAGCATATGTTTATGTAAACTGTAAAGGAAAATAAAGAGGGTTCATATGTACGATTTTATTTATGTTGTTAAAGTTTACTCTGATGGTATTTTTGTATCAGAAACACTGCAATTTGAGCTTTTTGACTATAGGCCAGCATCTAACAAAATATTATTTGAACAATTATTACAGAAATGCACAGATGGTTTGGTCAGAACTCTCAAAGATCTAGCGAACAGTCCTTATTCACCAGAATATGATATTGCTGGCATCACAGATCCATTTCTCCACATTAGGATGCTTAAACTTTTGCGAGTGTTAGGTGAAGGTGATGCTGATGCTAGTGACTCTATGAATGACATACTTGCCCAGGTCAGTTGTGTGTATGTTGTTACTTTTATGACATAATTTATTATATTGTTTATACTACAATGGTTGCTTGTTTGTCACTTTGCACGGCTCTGTAGTGTAGATGTATGTTTAATACCATATATGGTTTTAGAATATTTTTTCCACTTCTATGTGACTTTATTACGAAACCTTGGTGTTAAAGATACAGGGTTTTAGATTGAGAAAAGAGAAAAAAAATAAAGACTTCGAATTATGGATATGGTTTGATATGATTGGTGACTTCAATTTTTGATAAAAATAGATACTAAATAATTAACTAGGAAAGTACATGATGATAATAACAAAGAAGTACTGAAACTAATCCTAAGAGTTAGTTTAAGATGAGAAACTAATCCTATGAGATAATCTAAGATGCTCTAAATATCAAGATATTTTAAGACATTTGCATATCTTTTACCACGTCCCCCTCAATTTATAGTTTACTTAGGTTTAAGGTTATTAAAAATGTACTCATTGGAATAAATAAAAAATCGGTATGGCCAGATGATTGCATCTGGATTTGGAACAAGAGTCAAGACCAAATTGTAGCTTGGACAAAAGTTGAGGCTAGACCACAATTGAGACAAAAAATGGTGCCAAACCACACTGAAACGAAATCAATGCCAACCACAACTAAGACAAAATCAGTGTCAACTCCCAACGGCAACTGAGACAAAGTTAGTGCCAAACTGCAAATGAGACAACCTGATTATGATGTTAGAATTGGTAGCTATGATCTTAGATATGATTTTTTCCAAGAGTTCAATTCTAGACGCCATGTATATAGGTTCTGGATTTATCAGTTTGCAAGTGGTTCTAAAGTGCCATACTGATATCGTGATGTGTTGTGACAATGATATTATAATTTATAAGCATAAAATCAAAGTAAAAGAGTGTTGATGATATAAGCATACTTAGTATAATATGCTAAAAGTTGCATTTTTTACTTTTTATTTTCTTCTTGTGTCCATGTTTGTGTGTGTGGGATTACTGTATCATTAGGATATCATTAGTAACTGTTGAGAATGGAATCCTGTTGAGAAGCTGGATTTTCTAAATCTCCAGGTCCAATGTTTGATTTATGTTTATATCTAATTCTTTGGAGAACTATGGGGAGGGTTTCAAGGAAAAGGAGGAGCTCTTGATGTGCGTGTGTCATTGTATATTACTCAAATAAATGAGGTTTTATTTTTGTCAGGGACTAGCCAAATATTTGTTTACGTTGTGACCTGCTCCTATATATTAAATTTAAATGAGAGTTATGACTCTTGAATGCAAGGCACTCACTTGCTAAACTATCTCCCACAAATAACCATGTCTCCTTTTAAAATCGTTTATGTGGCCTCTCGTTTTCTATTCACCCATGAGATGTTAGCTCAACGTGAGTTTGACCTTGTAATCTCAAGCGGTGGAATTAAAATACCCTTGGGGACTTAAAATGGTCATTAGTGCCACTTTAATTAATAATATTTTCCCCTTTCCCCAATTTTTTGTGTAAAAATTCATCCAAATTGGAGTTTTCTTAATTTTCCCTTCCTAATTATCCCCACAATATCAACATATTAAGTTCAACAAGTTTGAACTAATTATTCCCAAATATCGTCGCTTCGAATTCAAAATACATCCCTGAGTTCTGATTATTTTTATCATTTTATCACTAAATAACACCCAAGTTAGTATAATATGCTGAGAAATTATTGAAAAATCCAGTCTTGATCCATATACATGTGGATTCCCTAGTTACTGTGTTGGCGGTCGGTTCCACTCCCCACACACCAAGAATCTGATGCTCATCAATCTACGCGCCTCTTTCTTTTGCAATTTGGTTTCGTGCCCGTACGCGGGCGCGCTGGATTGTGCACTTGGTGTATAGTGATTTGCGTTGGACTGAGTTTTGTGCTGTGAACCCCTTTTGGGCTGTGTTTTACTTAATTTGATGTCTTTCGCTTTTACTGAGTTAGGCTTTATTCTTGTAATTTCTTTTTTAACTAATCTACTTAGGGTGTTGAAGATCAATCTGCACCCCATTTGCTTAAAAAAAATACAAGTTCTTAAATTTCCATGTAGACATATTAAAATTTAATTGGAAAAAATGTGAATTGGATGGGGCTAGTAACTAGTTATTATTATATTATTATTATTATTATTATATATTTATTATTATTATTATATGTATGATTAATCTCTTTTAGAAACTTCAATTCACTTTAGAACCAAAAAAAGAAGAAGCTCCAATTCACTGACCAATTAAATTTTCTTTATAAATAATGTTAACCACTTGTTGCAGTCATAAAGTTTTATATCATTCATTTTAATATTCTCAGGATTTGTTTATTATTTACCAAATCTATGAGATTAAGGGAAGTGTGTTAATGATTTTAATGTACTATTGCATATTAGTGGCTGGCTTTTCTGAAATTTAAGGTTGATAATTTTAAATTTGCTATCTGTTTTAGGTGGCTACAAAAACCGAGTCAAATAAAGTTGCAGGGAATGCCATTTTATATGAGTGTGTTCAAACAATAATGAGTATTGAAGATAACGGTGGCTTACGCGTACTTGCCATCAATATCCTGGGAAGATTCTTGTCAAACCGCGACAACAATATCAGGTTTACTTCTGGTCATTTCTTTTCCTTGACAAGTATATGAAAAACTTGATTACATTGAGTGTTCACATTTCAAGTTTATGATCTATATAAGCAAAAATATACAAATTTAAGCATTGTAAGAAGTCTAAGATGTTTCCTCCAACCAGGGAAGGATGCCTGATTACAGTCCAATGAATTGATATTTGATGCAAGAATCTAGGTAGCGTTCTTGATCAGTCGGATTGATTGTTGGCCCCTTAGAACATTCTCCTGTTTTCTTCCAACCTTCAACCATAGTGCCTACTGCAAGTGTCTGGGAACCACCGTTTTTTGTGTGTTAGGATATTGAGAATATTTGTTCTATCGCCCCAAACCAGTATTTTGACTACCGAATATGGAGAAGTAATCACTTTTACGTTAGGCCTATGTAAGATTACATCTTTAAATCAAGGGGACTTATTTTAACTGGCACCGAAATGATCCGGTTATCTATTACTGACCATCACCGCGTTCTTGTAGAAATGGTATTTTATTACTCAACAAAAAACATGATCGGATTATATTGTAGTGCCTGTTCAAATTATTTATTTAGTACTTTTTATCAACTAACAAATTTATTTGTTAAAATTAATTATGTGGTTTGTGGATATCATACTTCATTGTTGTAGTGAATCATACTCTTCCTACCCTCTTCCTTCAGATACGTGGCATTAAATATGCTAATGAGGGCTGTAACTGCTGATGCTCAGGCAGTGCAGAGGCACCGTGCAACGATTCTAGAATGTGTGAAGGTATTTGATTTGTTTTCTTTATTATTACTTCTTATCCAATGTCAAATGTGTTTTTTGCAACTAGAGAAGTTAATCAGTGGACTCTTTGCTTCAGGATTTAGACGCTTCAATTCGGAAAAGAGCCCTTGAACTTGTATATGTTCTGGTAAATGAAACTAATGTGAAGCCTTTAGTGAAAGATCTTGTAGATTATCTGGAAGTCAGTGATCTTGATTTCAGAGGGGACCTAACTACCAAAATATGCTCCATAGTTGCCAAGTGAGTCACAAGGTTCTGAATGGCATTCTGTTTAAGTATTATTTGCCTTTTTTAAGAGAGGGGGTGGGGGAGGTCAGACGTAGGTTGCTAGAGTAGCCATGCACTTCATTTATTTATTTCCAGTAATTTGTGGAACCACTTATGATATTACATCAAAGTAAAATGGTTTGATTCATCACTGGAACAGGTTTTACTATCATTTTTTCTTTTAGAAAATATATAACTGTTTGTTGTGTTAGCAATAATAAACATACAATCTGTGTTGGTCTTTCGATTTTTGCATTTTGGACATTCATGTTCCTTAGTCTCCCCTCTTCTCTTCCCATTTCGTAAAATAAAACAATCTATTTGGCTTATTTCATATGGTCCACACCACATCTTTGTCACCCCATTTCAGTTTAGAACAATTAATTAGAGTGTTTCTTGTAATTAGAGAGTTTCTTGAAGTGACAATTATAAATGTCTTGCATTGACTGTCAGTTTTTTTAATTGTTGCTTCAGGTTTTCCCCAGAGAAGATCTGGTACATTGATCAGATGCTAAAGGTTCTGACTGAGGTATAAAAAAGTGATTTCCTGTGTGTGTGTGTGTGTGTGTGTGGATGTGGTTTTGGTCTCCCTCCATATTGAGCCATGCTAGTGTGTATTGAGTGCATGTACTGATCTTTTTCTTATGTTAGTAGGCTGGAAATTTTGTAAAAGATGAAGTGTGGTATGCCTTAATTGTTGTGATAAGCAATGCTTCCGAGCTTCATGGATATTCAGTAAGAGCATTATACAGGGCATTTCAAACGTCTGCTGAACAGGTGCTCATTTCTGCTTTGACAAAACCTATGCAAGTTGTTGATTTTCTCTTGATGGTTATATAGCAACATCATCACCTAATATATATTTTTTCAGGAGACTCTAGTTCGAGTTACAGTGTGGTGCATTGGGGAGTATGGTGACATGCTAGTCAATAATGTTGGAATGCTCGACATAGAAGATCCAATAACAGTGAGTGAATGGTTATGATTGATTGTTTATACACATGTTTTTACTATTGCCCTCAAAGATGTTTTAGCAGTGTCCTTTTGATGAGGCTTCTTTTTGTATGGCTCACATTTTCATGGTTAATAATGAACAAATAGAAACAAAATCCATCTGTCTCAGTACTACATTCTCATATGTAGTTCTATTCCCATTTATTTGAATGGTAGGAAATGGGTTAAGTACTGGGATTTGTTTACATGTTTGATCGGTGTGTTGAACTTTTCCTCTGTCAGAAACGTCTCCTTGTCATTTTCTTTTTTATTGAATCTGGCACAATGTGTGCTTGGTGCTTAAACCATAAACATTAGAATTGTGGCTTGCCTCTTTTAAAATTTCTTGATGCTTATTCGATTGTTTTATACAGAGGAATGACCTGATTCCCCATGCCCGTTGTGTCTTTTCTTTTACTACATACCGTGTATATATTTTTTATACCTCAGTCAGAACCTTTAGCATTGATGTCTTTAAGTTTGCTTGGATATAGAACATTGGAAAATCTAAAAATATGATCTTTTAATACATACCGTGTATAAATTTTTTATACTATGTTTTTTATTCTTAATTGTTTTATCTACCAGGTGACTGAGTCAGATGCAGTGGATGTTGTAGAGATTGCCATAAAACGTCATGCATCAGATCTTACCACAAAAGCAATGGCTTTGGTTGCCTTATTAAAGCTCTCTTCACGTTTCCCTTCTTGTTCAGAGTATGCTGGTCTTTAAGTTTGTTTATTATCTATTGCATCATACATACATTGTTGTTTGTTAAGAACCAAACATCCTTAGAACGTAATTGTTAGATGAAGGCTTTTGAATGGTTCTACTTTCTAATACACTCCCTCACTAGTACTCTCAAATTTCCACCATGGAATTATAGCATGACGGATTTTATGCCAGCCACCATTAGCCGCAACACCTATTATATCCGCCATAGCCAGCAACACCATGTTTATAGGGCAAATTTTTGGCTGGCCGTCATAATCCTCCATTTATAACACTGTCCGCATTGGCCCACTTTATCTTGTGTTGAAATTCATAATTTATTAAGAATTTAGAATAATGGAGGTTGCAAGGATTGAACTCATGACCAGTTGGACATAGAGGTACTGATGCCTTGTCAAGAACCAACTCTTCTAATAAATTAAACTAATAGGTGAAGGTTCATGAGTGTTTTTACATATGTAATAATTTATTAAGAATTTAGAATAATGGAGGTTGCAAGGATTGAACTCATGACCAGTTGGACATAGAGGTATTGATGCCTTGTCAAGAACCAACTCTTCTAATAAATTAAACTAATAGGTGAAGGTTCATGAGTGTTTTTACATATGTAATAATTTATTAAGAATTTAAAATAATGGAGGTTGCAAGGATTGAACTCATGACCAGTTGGACATAGAGGTATTGATGCCTTATCAAGAACTAACTCTTCTAATAAATTAAACTTGTAGGTGAAGGTTCATGAGTGTTTTTACATATGTATAATTCATTATACTGGGTTCGAGATTTAAAAAATTTAATCCCCTTGCATGCGACTTGATCCTATGACAAATCAGGGGAACTTTTTCCCTCCACAACCCTTCCTACTTAATAGACATGCCAAAAAAACTGTTCATCCAGTACAAGCCTGTTTTTCTTCTTGTACTCTATGTTTTGACATGGGGATTTTATTCTCCTTTGAATATGTATATAGGAGGATCGGGGAAATTATTGTACAGTTCAAAGGGAACCTTGTGCTAGAATTGCAGCAGAGAGCTATTGAATTTAATTCGATTATTGCTAAGCACCAAAATATTAGGTGAGTTTGATTAAGCCGCATATTATATTATATAAAGAGCTTGGTTCTGCTATACTCGGATAAGAGAGATCCTATTATGAGAAACTGTTATTGTACAGATCTACTCTTGTAGAAAGGATGCCAATTTTGGATGAGGCCACTTTCATAGGTAGAAGGGCTGGGTCTTTACCAGGTGCCGCTTCTACAGCAACTGCACCTTCAGTCAGTCTCCCGAATGGGGTAGCCAAACCTGCAGCTCCTCTTGTAGATCTACTTGATCTAAGTTCAGATGATGCTCCAGCACCTAGCTCTTCTGGTGGCGATTTTCTTCAGGACCTTCTTGGTGTTGATCTGTCACCAGCATCACAGCAATACGGTTGGTGTCTATAGTGCATCATATAAATTATTATTATGTCATGAAAACTGAACATTTTTGTTTTTAATGATCACCATCTCCATTTACAAATCCCTGTTTATAACTTTATATATAATATTAGCGCTGTTTTCATAAAAAATGTGGAATTCTTTTATGAAGTCCTCTCTAGTTTTTGAACTACTTGACCTATACAGGAAAACGTTAAAAAAGACCACACATTACATGGATTTATTCATAATTTAGTTTTTGTTGCCTGATGACATTATTTGATCGGTGCAGCCAACAAAACCTAGTGGGATAAGGCCTTTTAGTAGTAATTAATTGGTTTTATTAAGGAAGAAACATGTAAATTTACTCATTTTCATAAGCATGTCTTGACTTTTATTGAATTTTCAGGTGTTGGTCAAGCATCAAAAAGTGGCACAGATGTTCTTATGGATCTTTTGTCGATTGGATCGCCTTCTGCCCCGAGCAGCTCATCTACAGTAGACATCTTGTCCTTAAATGCTAGTAATAAAGCACCTGCTTCACCATTGGATGATCTCTCACCACTTCCACCTTCTTCAAGAGCTACTTCAAATGCCGGTTCAATGATGGATTTATTGGGTGGTATTTCCCCCAGCCCGGCAATAGGTTGTATACCATGTTTATAATTTGGGTATTATCATTATTTTAAATATAGTTGAAGTACTGATTCCTCCTCCTTTTCTAATCTTGAATAGAAAACAATGGACCAGTTTACCCGTCTGTAACTGCTTTTGAGAGCAGCTCCTTGAGGTTGACATTCAATTTCTCAAAACAACCAGGAAACCCACAAACAACAGTTATCCAGTCTACCTTTACAAATTTGTCCTCCAATACATATACAGATTTCGTTTTCCAGGCAGCAGTTCCTAAGGTATGCCAAATGCCAATCAGCATGCTGCAGTGTTGAACTGTTCACATGAAATGCTAAGATCATCATCATTGCCATTACTGTAACTTCAATCATGGGATATGAATTTACTGCCTTTTTTCTTTTATTTTATTCATCTTATGTTTAACGTGTGATATGAATTTACTGATTTTTCATCTTCAAATTTATACTGTTAACTTGAGGTTCTGTGCTTTATAATTTATGTTGGCTATCGTCTTCTCATTCCATTTTTTACATTTAATTGTAAAAATCTCAAGACACAAGAAAAGCACTTATAGCTGTTGCTTCTCCTAAGAGAAGGATTCTTATGATAAAAATGTTTGCAGCTGTCAATTACTGAATAGTTTCCTTTGTATTAGTCTAATTAATTATCTTGTTTTTAGTGCTAAATAACTGCACCCACTCTTTAATTTTTTATAATTAGCTCTTTCAGTGGTTGGTCTGCTGGATACCTTTCATTATCTAGTACTTACATATGTAGTTATTTTGACTTTCAGTTTCTACAATTGCACTTGGATCCAGCTAGCGGCAATACTCTCCCTGCTGCTGGAAATGGGTCCGTCACACAAACTTTGAGAGTTGCTAATAGCCAACATGGAAAGGTAGGTATCCTTTATTAGTATTGCTTCACTGTAAATATTTATGTTCTACCATGCACCTTGACAAGTTTGAATTCCAAATGGGATGTTGATCACTGCCAACATGCTGCTTAATGTTTTACTTTAAAATTCGACAGTACATACAACAAAAACTGCGATATTTTAGTTAATACACTGATATTGAATGAATTAAACTCCATATTTAGTTAACTGTACAAGCAGGGGAAACTCCCATTAGGCACTGCAAAAATTATATTTTTGTACAAGTATGAATTTGTGTTTAAATGTGGATAATTTTTTAGTATGAGCATTTATGCAGTAAAATTATTTATTGTATCTTTAATTATCAGTATAATGGCTATCATGCTATGACTGTTATTCTGGATCGACAACTACAGATTAGACTCCCTTTGCCCCTCTCCCTTTTTGTCTCTATTTGTGCTTTTTGAGTATGTTGTGTATGTCTGTGTACTAATGAGATTAATTTTGAGCAAGTGTTTATTAGAGAGAGACTTGATAGCTAGAAACTACTCTTTTCAGAAATCTCTTGTCATGCGCATAAGGATAGCATACAAGGTAAATGGCAAAGATACACTGGAGGAAGGACAAATCAGTAATTTTCCTAAGGATCTGTGAAGCCAAAAAATGGACAGGTCATTAAGGTGATACACAAAACCCATTGTTTTTGTCTGCACTCTACAATACCGGTGCAATTTTCATGTTTGATTCCTTCAAATGAGGAAGGTATGGTTAAAGCAAATGGGATCCACTTTTTAGCTCAAATTTGAAGTCTATTTGCTGCCTTCACATATTTGCTATCCCCCCCCCCCAATTTATTTAGGTGTTTGTGTACATTAGTACAAAATATTCTTGTATGAAAAAGGTTAATCAAATTTTGCCTCTCAAGGAACTGAGAGTTTTGTCCTGTTGAGAACTTGAGGTGCTTTCTTAAGTTATAGTGTTGTTAAAAGCAATTCGGTATCCCTTAGACAGTTGGTATATTATATTTGATTTTGTGCAACATTTTTCCCCCAAAGATTAATGAAATGTCATCTCAAAATTATGTAAACCTTTTTGATTTCTGGCTGTTTAATTGTAAGTGAGGATTTTCCATTGTGATGTTAAAACTGTTGAGAGTATTTTATGTTCTCTACACGTATTTCAAAATGCTTTTATCTTGTTTCCGCAAATATTATTGGCTGAAATGCACCTTAACCTCCTATTTCATTTATATATAAATCGACTGTAAAATTATTTTGGGATTTAAGATTTAGCGACTGTTTTTTTTCCATGTCAAGTGCCTTGCTCACCATGCATTCAACAGCGAAGCTACAACTTGTAGCTTTGTTCTGGACGCACGTTAAATACCTGTCTAACGTAGTTCCAAGCACCAACTTAACTACTGGACTCGAGTTTATCATCAAATCACGGAAGATGATAAACTCAGTTCTTCAGAGTTTATCCAAAGTCAACATGCAAGATTTAGCGAGTTTAATTAAGTATAAGTTCTTCAGTTTTTTTTTTGAAGTATAAGTTCTTTAGTTATGAATCCTAAAATAATTATTTTATTTTTGTTTATTTATGAATATCAGCTGACATAACCGAGCTATGATTGCTAAAACAGTAATATACCATAAGACTGTAATGCCAAATGATACAAGAAAAATTACGAAACACTTGTTAAAAAAATAATAATTACAAAACATGAACGCACACGTTTTATGCTATTATCATTAGTAATCTCATTACTGGGAAGAATGGATCTTCAATTTTTTTCCTCTCATGTCTATTCAATCTCACCCTTGAATGGGAAAAGATGAGATGAGTTATTAATATAACTTGAGAGTAAAAAATTTAATGGTGAAATTGAATGCACTTGAGAGCAATGAAGCCATGATACGATACGACACCGACACGCGCTGATATGAGAAAATTTTAAAATTCAAGATATGATACAATCAGGATACTTTAATAAAAAATTAAATTTAAACTATATATTAAAATTCAAAATACAAATTATGGACTAAAACTCAAAAGCAAAAATATTGACGTAAAACCTAATCAAACAAACATAGAAAAACAATAAGGCACACCAATGAAATTGTCTTCACATGACAATCAACAATAGCAGTGTTAGAAATATAAATATAAGTAATATTGATAATAAAGAAAGCGACAATTAGTCAACTACATATATGATATATCCTAAAAAGAGAACACTATTACTTAGTCAATTACATATATCCCAAAAATAATAGAAACATTAGGTGGCATGCGCATATCGGTTTTCCACCGCCTATCCCTCGCGTATCATCAATGTATCTGAAAAGTATCGAACAATTTTTTTAAAAAAAAAAAATTTAATCTTCGGATACTCTCCCGATACATATTGAGGCATATCGAGCAGATATCGATGCATGATAGGTATCAGATACAAATATATCATCCATTTCGGAGTATACGAGATTCATAGATTAAGAGACATGAGAGAGAATCCTTTCCTCTCGTGCTAAACATTGTACTGTGATTTTTATTTATATAAACGATATTTAATACATGGCATGACATGCCAATATCTCCCTATTTTGTGCTGTCATGCATAATCATATCATATGCAAGATAAAAATCATTCAACTGCCCCATAACATATGCTAAGCTAGGAACCACCTCATTGTTGTTTTCTTTGTCCCACGGCAGACCCACCTCAGACAGTGCAATGGAAAGATTATCAATATTTTGAATACTGATCTGAAAATTGAATCAGCAAGACTTTTAGATCATGATTTAAACTGCTTAAATTGAAATGAGATCGCAATCGAACTGTTTAAATTTCTTAATTATTTAATATATTTTAGATTTGATATCTTTCTATATACTACACCACCACCATTTTTTCATTCTTGAAATTGGTGTTGAGTTGTGCACCGCTTCTGTCATTTTGCCAAGGTAAAGTCGGTGAACGTCAAAGACAGGTGTGCACCCCATTATTACGGGTCAATAATGAGGACGTTGATCACTTGCTCCTTTTTCTATAGGCCCCAGCATCATAGGTGCACTGCTTATTTTCCTTTATTTGGCCTTATAGGTTGTTGACCCAGATGAATAAAAAATGAAAAAGGCATTGGATGAACCTATTTGTCAAGAAATAGGGAACCGTATAAAAACTTATTACGACTAGTAGGTTGAGCCATACTGTTTTCCTTGAGGGGAGAGTTATTGACTTATTTTGAGTGCAATCACAACCGGCTCAATGCAAGTTTTGTCACGAATGATTTGCCATTTGTGATGAGTATGGAAAACTTATTTTTTGAATGAAGGAATGAGTATGAAAAAATGAATAGTTATGATTACGAGTATGAAAGTGAATGAATAAATTGCGACCAATAATTATATGTCAAACTTTTCCTTAAAAAAAACTATGTTAAACTTTAAAAGTTTGGTCTAGTGTTCTAAAGATAAATCTTAGACAAGGAAGATTCAAGCTCTACTCGTCTCTTTGAAGAAATTTATTGTAATTATTTTTCTAAGCTCTTTAAAAATCTTAAGATCTTTCCTACCTTAAACTGAAATATCATCCTCTCACCTTAATTTTTTATTTTTTATTTTAAATTGTGACTAATAACTTTGTATTCAAACTCTTTCAAAAAAAAACTTTGTATTCAAACATTGCCAAATAAAACAACATACATATTAACAATTAACATTTGTCCATTAAAAAAACTTCTGCAGTCCTCTTTCAAGTTGTTTTTTGAATTCCTTTAAATTGGTGTTCTAGTTCTATATAAAAAAAAAACTTGCGTGAGAATTTAATAACCATACACTTGCGGTTTAAAAAGGTTTACATTTTTTTTTTTTTAAAAAAAAAAGACGTTTTACATAGTAATTCAAAGATTTACATCTTACCATAAAGTTAGGATAAAATATTGACACTTTTTGGTATCCCACACACATCCTTTGAAGTTTGAAGCACTAACCCATCACCATCACCATCACCATCATGTCATGACTCCACATTCCTAATCTAAGAAACTCCTCCACCCCACATTTCATTATCCACGTCTATCTTGGCAGTTAAATGCTAAACCATCCAAGAAAGATAGAAGAAGGGTCATGCACAATAATGAGTAGATAGAAGAAGGAGTGGAATCTATCCTTGTTCCTTTTACTTCTTTTTACCCAAAAAGTGAAAAAGCAAACCTCACCCGAAAACCAAAAGCATCCAAAAAACAACCACCCTAATTTGACCTCACTTTCATCTTCCTACTGCTTGCAAGAAGTTGCTGATAAAGAACACTTTTGTCACTTAAAGAACCACATGCCATTAATGGTCCACATTAAAATTATGCTCTATATCATATAGTGTGATTCTTTCCAGTCCATGTACTAACTTTACTCTTCTTTTTCAATTATAATCACATCTAATAGATGTAGTGTAGTTAATTTGTTACAACTCTATAAAGGAAAAACGAGTGCTCGATTTAGGCAATGTTTTAAAAATCGAATCAACGAAACCTCTGGATCATGTTGGTTCATTTGTTTTCAATAGTTCAAATCGAAACAAAACAGCCGTTGAACCACTCAAATAACCAAACAGTAAAAAAAAAAAAAAAACTGGTTCAAGGTTTAACCAGTTGAAATGTCTAATTTAGTTCGAGTTTTAAAAGATTGATTCAAGTCCATATTCACATATTACACAATAAGGCCACATACACAAAAGAATGATATTGTTCAAAGACAATAGCTTGATTAAGTTAAGTATTTCATATCATAACTTGCATCTATTAGCACTAAATAAAAAAGTAAGATCAAAGTATGAGAAGTAAGAGCTAAACATAATGGATTCATTGAATTTGAAAATATGAAAGTAGTTAAAAATACAAAAACACTAAGTACAAAAACACTAAGTAACTTAATGTATCATATCATGTACCTCTAGCATTATTCATCCATGGCAAACTTTCATTGGCAACACAATTATGTGTATCAGATGAACTTGGTATCTTATTATCCTTCTTAGACCATTGCCAAATCTTAGAAACAGAAAAACTTTCACCTTTCCTTGCAATGTTGATTTTCTTGCCTTCAAATCACCATCATTGGAAAAACTCCCATCTTGAATTTCTCTAATTCCCTTCAATTGTCTCATACTACCATCACCTTTAGAAGCTTTCAAAGCAACTTGCAAATCTGAATCAGCAACAACATATTGAAAAGACCCCATTGAATAACATCTCCTAACATCAAAATTACAATTACTACTCTCTCCTTCAATTTTTTCAACCCCTTCTCCATTATTTGAACTTCTAAACTTTCCAAGCCTAACAGAAAAAACCCTTTTCCCATTCATTACATGATTTTCCATATCCTTATTAACTGAACCAATACCTATAACAAATTCTTCATCCCTTTGATCCTCAAACTCAAAAACAGGATTTTTATCAAAAGAAAACCCTTGTGAATAAAGGGTACCTCTACATAAAGGACAAGATGAATTTGACAACAACCATGTATCTATACAACTAATATGAAAAGCATGGTTACAATTTGGTAACAATCTCAGCTTATCTTGTTCTAAAAACTCACATAAACAAACAGCACAATCAAATGGCTCTTTCAAACCAATTATATCTTTGTAAATGAAAACAGGAAGTGCATCAATGAATGTTTGATCTAAACCTGAATCATGAAGATTGAAAAGCTGTTGTAACTGTCTTTGGTATGCATCAGATTCAGACATTTCTGGAAATCTATTTGATTGAGAAATTGTTGTTGATGATGATGATGAAGATCTATGCTTCATGAGAAATCTTACAAGTAAATGAAGAAAACCTAAGATGAAAAATATTATAGCTAATATAACTATGATGAAAAGTATTGCAGGGCTTATTTTGTTACCAGAAGATGAAGAAATTTGGGTTGGTTCTGAATTTTTCTGGTTGTTTGAATCATAAGGAATTGAAGAATATGGAGAAATAATTGAAGGGTTTGTGATAGCACCATTGTTATTGTGAATTTGAGAGTGAAAAAAATGCATTTTTGAGAATTTGGTATTTGAAATTCAAATTAGAGATTGTAAATTATGAAGTGGTTTTGAATAAAGTTATTAACTTTGGTTGATTTGGGATTAAACCCAACTCATACATTTTGATAAAAACAAGCAATAAGCATATTATATTAGAAGGGTTAAGAAGAGGATTAAACAAAGATTAACAAGAAAAAAATGAATTTTTATGTTGGGTGTTTAAAAGAGTGTGAGTGTGGTAATAATAATATTATTTAATATTTTATAGAATAATAATAAGAGGAAATAACATGGGTGAGAAATGTCAATGTTTGCAGGGTGTAGTTGACCTACCTTAGTTGTTGAAAATTTGAAATCTGAGCAAATAACTGAGTTGAGTTTAATTCTCTCTATTTCTAATGAAAAAGAATGCCCTAAGAAAAGATGATGATAATGAATGATGGAGTGTTAATTAAATTGTGTTGCTACATATCCAATTCCAATGTCAATACATTGGTCATGTGAAAACCAAAGCCACTTCCAAAACCCAAGGTTTTTGTTTGGGTCCCCTACAAAAGGCAAAATTGTCATTTTATTTTTTTGACAGGTTGAGTTGAAGACTGGGGAGTAGTGTAATGCCAAATTGGTTGGTACTACCTTAAACCACTGTCCCATATTTAGAGTAAATGTTATTTTTTTGTATAATTGTCACATTTCCAAAAATAATTGCTTTGGAAACTTATCATTTTCAGTTTTTGATGTACATTAATTATTTTTATCTCCTTTGGAAAAAAAAAAAATTATTATTTTTATCTAATTACACCATCTAATTGATATTACGTACATCACTGTTAAGTTTTTTTTAAGGATACGTCACTCTTAAGTTATTACTTTTTCTTTTGGTAAATCTATTACTTTTTATTTTTTATTTATGATAATGTGAACAACTAGTAATTAATAAAGTTTATTTGATAAAACTTTATTCTCTTGCCTTCGTTTATAATTTCTCTTTAATTTGTGTGAAATGGTTAACTTTGATAATTTTTGTAAGATGGACGGAGTAATAGTATATTGGTTAAAATAATTACTATATTTTTCTCTAGAGATTAAAGGATAAACATTGTTACCGTAAATTGGTTATTTATTTATACGCGCAATCAATTTAGAGATAAATGAATTGAATAGAAATATAATATATGTGGATGGATGTGTGGGGTTATTTTTCTAAAACTTCTTTATAAGATTCTATAAGGCCCAAACTAAAGTCGGCTCATTGACCCTAAACATACAAGTGTGTTTCTATTTGCACCCTATTTAACCAATAGACCCAAATAATAATAGCCACTTAAAACGCACACATATAAATGGAAGAGTCAGGATTAAACCCTGATCACGATATTTGACCTATCAATTTAAATATTTTGCAGGTAAACTAGGGCTTGTGTATATATAGACCCTACGAGTTAATCCATACGTTTTGTGTAAGAATGAATACTTATATCACATTTTTTTGAGCAATTATAAAAAAAAATAGAAACTATTTTTTATTTAATAATTAATTAAGTTAGTTTATATATATAAGCTATGTTGAGTAGAAGTTAACTAATGGGATTAATAAACTATCTAAAATTTAACTTTCTAAATATATTTAATTTATGACCGAAGATTCACTTCAATCTCTGAAAAAGATCTAATTTAGTCTTTGACAAAAATAAAGAAACTTTAGTCACTGGAAAAAAAATCATAACAATTTAGTCCATATACTAAAACCACTTTGAGAAAAGGAAAGCTTTGTCTCTAACAATAGTACATTAAAAAAACTTTCTAGCAATAACTAAGAGGAGATGATTTGGAACCCCAGAGGTTGGTATGATGGTCAAGGCTTGGACATAGAAATGTGCTTCTCTCTAGGTCTCAAATTCAAATCATCAGGAGCCAACAATTCCTATGTTGGGTCGAGATGCAAACTATTTCTGTGTTGGGCCAATTAATATACCGACTTTTTCTCGAAAATTGTTCTTCTCCCCAAATGTTTTTGCTCATTCCCACCCCAAACTTCCTAAAATAACCCCAACGTGAGTTAACTCACGCTCGGTAGATCCAGCGTGACTTAACTCACGTTGATATTCAGCGTGAGTTAACTTGAGTTGGTTTTAGGTAAGCTAACAAACCAACAATTCTTGAAAGAGATGTTGTTTTTTTAAGCCCCTAAACGTGCATTTTTTACAATATCCATCATCGGCTATCACTACATCCATTTACCACATTCATTCATTCAATCATTCTCAATACCTTATGTTCATTTTTTTTTAATTCCCAATCATTCGCTACATTTTTTAAAACATTCATTTGCTCAATAGTAAGCATGTCTTAGAAAGATCAGTTCATTCATTTTCAAAATAAATCCTAACAAAAAATACACAAGTACGCAAAATCAATTCCAAAACAATAAAATACGACAAATTTATTTAGTTTTAATTTCATCTTCGTTCAAATCGGGCAATAAACGAAGGTTGTGTTACATTACATTACATTCTCCCTACAGATGTTGTATCATCATGATGTTAGATTTAAATTAAATTCATGAAAAATATACTAAAGATCCGCAAAGGCGCAAGTGTCATTTTATCAAACACCTAGAGTTCAACATAAACATTATGAGTACATTGTGTCATTTCAATCCATAAACTACCACATTGCACTCAAACCACTATAATCAACATACCAATCCAATTTCTAACTAATTTCATCATTAACATGCAAAATACCAAACAATATTTCATTGAGACATTTTATCAAACACCTATAGAGTTCAACATAAACATTATGAGTTCATTGTGTCATTTCATTCTCTAAACTATCACATTTGAGTGAAATTTACTCTAATCAACATCTAAAGTACAATTTCTAACTTATTTGATCATTAACATCTAAAAATTCTAACAATTTCATCAACCATAAAAACCTAACATTTCACATTTTTATCAAAAAAATCAAACATTTAGTCAAAAAAGGCAATGCAAAAGGATCATAAGCACTTACTTGTAATTGAAGTAGAAGTTGATTTGGTTGAGTTTGATGAAATTCACACAATTTGGGAGAAAATTCGCACTTGTTTGGTTTGAAACACAATGTTTTCTGTGTTCTATCTGCGTTGTTCTATAACAGAACACAACGTGAGTTAAGTCACACTGGTTCCGAGAGTGAGTTAACTCACGTTGGATATCAGCGTGAGTTAAGTCATGCTAGTTCTACCGAACGCGAGTTAACTCACGTGAGGGTTATTTTTGGAAGTTTGGGGTGGGAATGAACAAATTTGTTTGGGAAAAGAGCAACTTTCCTTTTTCTCTTAAAAAAAATATATACCGAGTTTTTCTCTTAGTTTAATTGGCCTATCCATTAATAAACAGTGAGATTAATCACCTGAATTAGTCGGTCCTTAAGAAAGATATCGAATTTTAAAAATAAAGTACAATTTGATTTATGACAATAACCAAAAAGAGGCAAAATGGTCTCTACAACATAAAGTCTGTAAATACTTTTTTTTCCAATAAATTGTCCTTTTTTCTTCTTCATGTATAGTGCTCAAACAAACCACTATTTACTTAGATACATCATTGTAAACTATGAACTAAGTAGAATGCATTTTGTTTTTGGTAGCATTTTTGAGATATTTTAAGGATTTTTTTAGAATTGAAGTGTTGTTAATATTTATTAAATAATTGTTGTCATTGAATTGAATGACTTTATGTGTCTGTGCATGTGTGTGTATATATGTATGTATGTATTCTGAAAGTTAACTTTCTAGAGAACTTTTATTTTTATTTTTCTTGTTACAATTTAAGATTTTTTTTGTTAGATGCGTGAGTGAAAAAACAAAAAAAGGAGAACAAAAACAAAAACTAAGTCATGATAAAGGACACTTCTTGGACGTCCGTTAGAAGCGGCAAAGATAGACTGGGAAAATGGAAAAAGATTCATTAACCATAATCAAAGGGTCTACACAGTTAGCTCCTATCTTTGCAAGGATCTCCGCATAAACATTCTCTTCACGAAGAGTATGTTTCAAAACAAAATTCCAATCATTCTTCATGTAATCTTTGATAATCTCCACCATATTAACATAATGGTGATGGTAATATCGATGTGTTTCCATAATCATCAACTTAACCACATAACAGAGTAACAAATGACTTTTTTAAAACCAACTTGCGAACACAATTTGATGTTACAATTTAAGATGAATGTAAATAAAGCTAAAGACAAACTAAAATAAAATAAAATGGAGTTTGTCCCTTCAGGAACATCTGATTTTTTTTTTTGACAAAAAAATATATAATGGAGCCACATGATAAATAGACAGCGAACTGTTCTTTTTACTAAAAAAATAGATTTTATTCCTTCTTTGATGTTTTTTATTTTTGCATTCTTGCAAAGTTAGATACCATTATTTTTCACCACAAAAAAAAATATACTTCTTTTTAACCAATAAAAATTGGTAAGGAGTTGACTTATACCCAAGTCAATACCATAACTCATGTTACTAATAATCTAATATGAGGGTGACTGTAGTATTTTGTAAGCATTTTTTCAATTTTAAGGCCTACGTTAAACTTGATGAGCTCTGAAACTCAACTCACATAAACTTTTTATTTGAAAAAAAAATACCATTATTTTTAGTCTCGAACATCAAGTTTTGATAGAAAAAAGGTTACATGACAAAAAGATACACTTCATAAATTTGACACAACATGATCTACGATTTTTTCATTTGACTCTTTTTATTTAGTGAAGTGATATTATTTTTTATCAATTTTTAATTTTTGAAAAGAAAAAAGCCCACCCACACATACACATCATATCTTTCTCTACCATATATGTAACACCCCTTCTCTATGTTTGAGAATATATAAACATCACATCGACAATTTAATGGCGGGTATTATGCCAAAACTTGGTATGAGTAATGTCCTTACTACTGACTTGATCTTGATGGTAAGGACATTAACTCATGTCAAATTAACTCATGTCATTGTTGTAACTGACTTGATTCATGTTGTTGGCATGATCCAAAATTGCTACACTGCCATCTATTATATTCTCCTACATGGTTGGATCATTATGTTGACAGACATATACCGTGAAAGAATATTTAATTTGTGCTCATGTTCTTGCTGTGAGAAGATATGATATGGAATTTTAGATGTCATTCCAGTTAGCATTAATTTACTTTTTTTCCTTTTGAATATTTATTAGTATACTTTTTTATTCTGACCTAAGAGGAGTCTGTACTTTTCCTTTCCTTCTATTTTTTTGAGAGGGCTTTTCCTTCTATTATCAAAACAAAAATAAAAATAGAAATATGAGTGGTCACAAATTTCTAAACTCAATTTCTCAATGCTGAATTTAATTATTGTAGGGATATGTTGGCAACTTTCTGAATTTAATCACATGTTTAGTCAATGATATAGTACCATTTAATTACTAGTATAAAAAATCACCAAGTGTATTCAAATTTGAGTTTTCCAACAAATAGATTATTTGTTCAAAAAATGTGAAAAATAAAATGTGAATTTTTATTTAATTACTCGAAGGGTTGTTTTTGTATTTCATAGGGCGTGTAGATAGGGGAATTAGTGCGAGTGTATGGATTATATTTTCTAAAACGTTTTTAAGAGATTCTATTTGCAGCCTATATTTACTAATAGACCCCACGAGTTAATCCATACGTTTTGTTTAACGTTCATAAACTGTATTTCTATTTCCAATTACTTAAAAGTTAGCTTTATAACATATACACACACCTTAATTTTTTGTGGTTTTACTTTAGTTCTCGTCAATGGAGGATTGGAGGTAATTTTATTTGAAACTCTATCAAACACTAAATGCGAACATCTTTCAGTCGTAATTCGAACATTGGTTATAGTTTGTGAGAGTCTAATTTCTTTCACTAGACCCAACTCTCGCTATTAAACTAATCAATTAATCATTAACTAAATTAATCACACTCACTTAACATAAACTTTAAGGTCTTAAATATATTAACTAAAAATATGTATACATCTATCTCTTTTGACATACACTTCATTCACAAATCAACAAATTATCAAATATTTGAACTCTCACATGAGTTTTTTTACATACACAAAAGCAAATAAGCACAACTCATGCATTCCCCGTTCACCTTATTAGTTTTCTTTGCCAACAATATAAAACTTAAACCGTATCCGCCCTCATACAAGAAAACTTATATACACAACAACTTATTAGTAGGACGGTATAAGCAAATAAGAATGATATACGTTTTTTGGTCAAGAAAACATTCTATAAATAATACGGTATGAATCATTAAAATGTTTTATAATGTTTTATTTTCATAAAACATTATAAAAAGTTAATTTGACATATTTTTTCCTTCCCCTATTCATTTTCTAACCATTCAATAGAGCACTCTTAGGACCCACTCAAGCCATTAATTAATTTCATTATGTATAACCTCCATAGTCCATTTGTAGGACGCTTATTTGTGACTCTTATGTTTTATATTATCCCATTTCATTTCAAGTGCAATCTCCCTCTTTTCATCCTTTTACTTCTCTCTTTCGTGATCCTAACTTGCATTCTCCCCTTGAATTAAAACCATTTATATCATTTTTTATATTGTTGCTCAATATATCAACCATTTCTGCCACCTTTGAATGTTTTCATATTTCAATCTTATGGGGTCTTTTACCATATTTGGTGTATTGCTTTTGTCTCTTTTCATTCAAATACATGGGAGTGATAGTTTTCACATGAATGCAATTGCAAATAGAGGTTGTGATTTGTTTTATGGTAAGTGGGTGTTTGATGATTCATACCCTTTTTATGAAAGCTCAGAATGTCCATTTTTGGAGAATGGATTTAAGTGTGTTGGTCGTCCTGATAAGTTCTATCTCAAGTATAGATGGCAGCCCAATGGCTGCAACCTACCAAGGTACACATCACTTCTTAATTGGACATGTCATTTACTATGTATTTTTCTCACCCAATTAGATAATGAGCATGCTTAAATTTTCTTGTGATCCCCCATGCCTTTGCTATCTATTACCCTCAAAGTTTTTAGTGATCAATGTTACTGTGGCATCACTCTTTTTGATATTATGAAAAATTGCCATCAAATTTTAATCAAAAGTAGTTTTTTTTTTTTTTTTTATATAAGCAAAGATAATCAAAATAATATAATTTATTAGTTTTCGGAAATAAAAAAAAAAGCTAGTGTAATTAAATAATCTTAAAACTTCTACAAGTTTTAATTCAACTGACAAAAATGTCGAAATTGTTAGATCGAACGTTGTGACCGAAGTTTAAACTTTGTCTCCTTCACTTGTGTGTGTGAGTTTCCAAAAACTATTGTCATTACGTCTATCTAAAAAAATAACTAAAAATGAACGAAATAAATTACAATCAACAATCAATCATAAAACCTATTTCAACTGACAATACCGATATTGTTATGTTGGTTGAACACATTGAATTGAGTTCAAACCCGAGACCTGTAATTGAATGTGTGGCTTTCATTTGGTATTTGTCACTTTGTTACGTATAAAAAAATAATTAATAATATTAAGAATAGGAGTAAGAATAATAATAATAAACAACCAATGAATTAGTGAGCATTTATGGGCAAGTTTTGTGCTTCTTTTATATGGGCAAGAAAGAGCTTTGTGCTCCTCTTGTGCAGAATTAAAGCAGAAAAACAAGAACACTATTAGATTGGATATCTACTAACTAATAAACACTAAGTGGTTAAAAAAAAAAAAACTAATAAACACTAAGGTTGATTAACGAACCAAAAGATCAACAACAGTTTTGGATGTATTGTATGTTTTTTTTAAGAGGGATGGATATATTATATATTATGATTCTCATACTAGAAGACTTTACGCGTGACAATTAATTAGATTCCACGTTTACTACTCCTCTCAATAGAAAATTACATCTTTGAATTGTATACTTGTTTTTTAAACCACTTAGAAAATTTATAATATACGTTTTAACAAAATGGAAATACGAATAAAATGAGACAAGCTCATAACTGTAGCGTTAGGCGTCGAATCGGGCCGGAATCCTGCCTGTGTTGAGTTGAGATACAAGTGTGTCATGTGTGAGCCATTTCCCCTATTTATTTATGAACTTATTTAGATTTCTCTTTATTAGTTAAAAATGAAAAATAATGGATATGACTTTTCTAAAATGAGATAGTATTATACATGTATGGAGAGACTCACAAACCTAATGTCTTAAGATTATAGTTTAAGATGTGATATTCAACTTATTTGTGGGGTTGCATTTGGTCCAATAAGATGATTCTCTAGCTCTCTCTCCGTGATCTAATAGTGGTATCAAAGTCGATGTTGGTCATGGGACATCTTTTGTTGATACATCGATAACCGTAGTGCAAGTGTATGTGGATGAAAAAAATTCTGCTTGAAGGAGAGTATACTCATATATGTGAAATAGATTAACACATGAATATGAGATTGTTGCGTATCACATGGTAGTTAGAAGACCTACATTAGATGGAAAAAGTGAATGTTGAACGACATAATTAAGTAAGTGGACTGATAAAACATTATCTCTTAAGATTTTGAGTTAAGACGCAGTGTTAAACTTACTTTGTGTAATTGCTTTTAACTCAATGTGATAATCCTCTAAACTCCTGGCATGATCCAATAACGTGTAAATCTACACTTTAATTATGACGAAAAGAACGTTCCTTTTTGCATAAACTAATGTTTTATATCTTAAACACTAGTGTTTCGATATACTTGTAAAATAAAATAAAAAATTACATGATTCTATAACCTGGATTTTTAACTTATTTTGATAAATTTTGAAACTATAACCGACAAATAAGTGCATAATTAGATTTTGTTGCTGAAAATAAGAACTTAATTAGATAAACCTAGTGTGTACATATGTTTTATTTTGATAGACTCCTTAAAACTTGTCATCTCATATTATCTAATCACAACAAAGTAGTATAATTTAAATTACCACGGGTGTTAATCAAAGAAAAAAGTTACCACTATGGTATATTTCAAATTGATGGATACTCAACTTTGAAAAAATGGAATAAACTTGGCTTGTTTGTAGATTCAACGGTGAAGATTTCTTAACAAGACTTAGAGGAAAGAGTCTCTTGTTTGTTGGAGACTCCTTGAGTTTGAATCAATGGCAATCACTCTCTTGCATGATTCACAAATCTATGCCACATATCAAGTACATCTCAGTCACGAACAAAGGTCTCTCTACCTTTACCTTCCCGGTGAGATCTTTTTCACCTAACTTATGAAATGTTTTCTTCCACTTCTCTTTTACTATTATTCAATATATATTTTGAAAATCATTATCTGGATGATTTTAATTAACAAGGTAATTTATTTCTAATTGTATAAGTCTCAAACATTTAGTAACATAATTATTTATTTATCTTTTTGGTTTCAAAGAGTTTAGCCGCTAAACTCACATACACTTAGGAGCTTAATTATATAGACATGTTTATCTTTTTTATCTCCATTCAATTTTTTCAAGAACTATAGTACATTTAAATTATGGCACATTTTTAGAGAATAAAGCATCAATGTACCAAGATAAATAAAAAAAAAATAGAGAGCATCAATATCATCTTGCTATCATTTAATCAAATATTTAATGAACTGGATAATTAATTTGGGAGAGAAACCCATCCTCGTAAACATATTTGATCATTTTATCTACAAATAGACTCATACAAAAAATTCATGTGCCAAACTATTGCCAAACTAATACTCATACCAAAACTCATGTGCCAAATTGATAGACAAATACCAATAATCGGTTCAATTGAGTGAGACTTATACGAAACATCCGGGAAAGCAGAATTCCGACCGGCCGTGGACAACACGTATCCGGAAGCTAGCTTTTTGTGAATGCCGCTGCTTCCACGGTTGTTGGCGGTGGTGACTTCCATCGTCAACAGCAATATTTGTAACTGCTTGTGGTCTCTTTTTTTATTGAGACCACCGCATCTCCGGCAGCTATAGCTACTGCATTGATGAAAACAAAACCCATTTTAGAGATGATAATAGAATACGTGAAAAAATTGAAACTTTGAACAATGAAAATTAAAAAAAAAAAAAAAGAGAGATGATCTTACAGTAGTGATAGATGACAAAATGATTAAGAAGAGACAAATGTTCATCATATATTCATTTTTTATGTTTTTTCTTTTTGAAAAGGGGTGTTGAAAATGTTGGTGGATTTGTTGAGTTGTAGTTGAAATTTATATAGAGGAGTGAGATTTGATTATTTTTGGTATGACTATGAGTCTCACTCAATTGAACTGATTATTTGTATTTGTCAATCAATTTGGCACATGAATTTTTGGTATGAGTCTATTAGTTTTGCAATAGTTTAGTTGGCATTTAAAAGCGTGAATTGATTCTCTCGTGAGAAAGTCTTGTATGGTCATAAGATTTACTCACAACATTTAGACACACATTCAGAAAAATAGAAAGGTATAAATAAATAAAAATTAAATAATGTGTATTCCTATTTGCAGAGCTACGATGTAAAGTTGATGTTTTCTCGTAATGCATTTTTGGTAGACATTGTAAGTGAACGTATTGGCCAAGTCCTAAAATTAGATTCAATTGAAGGAGGAAGACTATGGAAAGGAAATGACATATTGATATTTAACTCTTGGCATTGGTGGCTTCACACAGGAAAAAAACAAATGTACATAAAATTTCACTCCTCACATGCAATCTCAACATTACATGCATCATGCTTGATGCTTATGCCTCTTTTCTTATACCTTGCAGATGGGATTTCATTCAGGAAGGAAAACATATATACAAAGACATGAATCGTTTGGTTATGTACAAGAAAGCCTTAAAAACATGGGCCAAGTGGGTTGATGACAATGTTGATCCTAGCAAAACAAAGGTATTCTTCCAAGGAATCTCACCTGACCATAAAAAGTAAGTATGTATGTTTTCTACCAGATATCTTTTTTTTTTTTAAAAAAAGACAATTTATTAAAAATTTAGTCTAAGCACAAGATGCGCCAAGAATAGATCAAGAAAGTACTAAAGCGTTATAACCATAAAAGTTCGAGATCAAAGTAACGACAAGGAATGATAGGAAGACTAAGCACACCATAACATAATCAACAAGGACACATACTTTACAATCTAAATATCTTATACTCTTGATAGTGGCAGCTACGTACCTAAAGGTCCATTGTCAAGTGATATTTGATTTTGTGAAGAGTCAAATGCAGCTTCTCCAAAATCTTCCAATGCACAGCAAAACAAAACCAACTCTCCTAATTCAAAAAAAAATTATGTAGAATTCAGCCACTACCAGCCCTTAAACCGATGCTGAAGTTCATTTTCTAGTTTCAGTGTTTTGTAATCTCACTACCCCCACTTTGACTATAACCTATATCCTAAACAAGCCAGTGGATTTGAAATCCATTGTGTTATTGAGAACTTGAAACCGAGAGCTTTTGATCTAAGCCAACTCCAAGACAAAGGTTTTCGTTGCTCAACAATCTCCGGTGTCAAAATAGCTTTCTCCTGAAAAGCTACAAAGTTTCTTGCCTTCCAAATTGACCAAATGTTGCTCGGAAGTCTAGAGAGAATCAAAATCAAAATCAAAAGAGAAAACACAATTTTAATTCAAACTTTCATGAAAATACATGAAGGGATTGACCTTATTTATACAGATCCTTTAGGCCAAATTACAGTTGAAATAGTAGGAATAATATTGCATCAATGGAAACGTGATAATGTGAAAGTGGAAATTGTGAAACATAATGGCTTAAAGTCAATAACTATACTGGTGCAATGGAGAGGTCGTGCATTATCTTGTTATGTATCATTCACACTAGTGAAAGATCGACAACATTGAAGGTTTCTAAGACACTATGGGTCCATTCAATTGATTTTCTTGCACACTCTTCCCCCGGCCTCCCAACAGTCAATAGCGTTGTTAGGACCCTGGGTCAGGGGTTCAAACTTTTTTCTTAATTTTTTCCCCCATACTCTCCTACAGCAACAAAAACAATCACAATGGAATTCGAAAGTGCAAATCACTTCCCAAAGATCGAAACGGCCAAATCAAAATACATTTGAATGCTTCTCAATTCTAACCTTCAAAAAATAAGATATGATATCGCAACAAGTTTGTAGCAAGAGACAACAACAATATGATAAGAGCAATAAAACCAGAGAGACCCCTTTAAATGAGGAAGCCACATTGTCTACTGGTTGCTCATATAAGAACAGGTGCATCCCTTACTCATATCAGCAGTACAAGCTTTCACAATTAGGGGGGATAGGTGCATGTGATGTGTTTTATTTAGCTTTTATGTTTTCACTCAATTCAATAGTCGCATGATATATCCTTAGTCCACACATACTGCAACATATCTCAACAAGAAATACATGTTTTGAATATTATTTTTAGTACAAATTTTGTAATGATTTGTAATTCTAGCTCTTTCAAATTGCTCTGATGAACTACCATATAGAACAGGGTAGATAGAGGAGGTAGAAGTAATTAATTAAGATGAGAAGTAGAGTAGCATAGCAGCAGCACAAAAGTAAAAGAGACAAAAGTAAGGGTAACATAAGTAATACATGAACAGAAGATTAATAACTTAAAATGTAATCATGTATCTATCTTACTGATCAAGGCAATACAAAACAAAGGATAAAACTTACCAAGTGTATTGGAATTGAACTAAATTACATAAGAGTTATATTCAACAGGGTCGAATTCCATCTTATAAGTCTATTTTAAACCAATTTCAACAGTATAATTCCAACAACTTAATTCTTCATAAATCTTCTCATTCTCCAAATTATAAAATTAATTGAACAATAAGTTAATGTGCAAGTATATTTGAAATTTACTTTCTTTGAATAATAATTATTCCAGTGGATCAAAATGGGGTCAATATGCACCTACATCTTGTAAGGGGCAAAAATTTCCATTTCCTGGATCCAAGTATTTGGGAGGTCCATACCCAGCTGAGTTGGCTTTGGAGAAAGTGATAAGAGCCATGTCAAAGCCTGTACATTTGCTCAATATTACAACCTTGTCACAATTGAGGAAAGATGCTCACCCATCTGTATATACAGGACATGGTGGTCATACCAATGATTGCAGCCATTGGTGTTTGCCTGGTGTTCCTGATACTTGGAACATGCTTTTATATGCATCTCTCTTTCAAAATTAACTCTATATAGTATATTCATTCCATAGGAAAAAAAAATTAGTGAAGGTTTCTTGTATAATATATTCATTGTTTATCTACTACATTCATTGTTTACTGTTTTATTAGTGAAGGTTTTTAATAATAATTTTGATACTCAAAACCCATTACAAAATAAGTATCATATTTTGAATGCAAGGGAGATACTCCACCGGTCTAAAAAAACCTTTTGTTTCTTTTATCCATATGAATAGGATAACCTCTAATTGATGAAATCTATAGAAAAGATAACAAGTAAAAACGTGAACTAGATCACATGATGTACAAAAATAATCTTATATGTCTTTTTCTTTATTATGATCAAAATCAGTTCCATTTTTCTATACCAAGGAACATCTTCAAACTATCTATTCACATTATAAACTTTGCTAGTGTCCTTTCTGAAATAAAAAATATCATATTTTAAGCTACCTTTTACACACCAGGTACTTATTAATTTTACCATAGTGTTAGGTGTGAGTAAGAGGTCTCACAATTCTTGAAAATGAGCATCTTGAATAACACATAAGTGATGAGATATATACACCTAATATCTTAAGGTTTTATGTTGAACATAGCATGTTGTATTCAAGTCACTTTGTGTGGGTTCATTTAACCTAATGTGGATATCTACTAAATGTTTTAAGCTCCCCTTTGACCTAACAATTGGTATCAAAGTAGATTTTGCCTAATATGGGAGTGAAAGTAGATTCATGGGTAGTAAATTCTTTCTTCAAAAGTCTTTCTAACATTGCAATGGAGTTGAACGGCATAGTTTGTTAAGATGCAAACTGAGGTGCAAGTGTAGTGATGTGAAAGACTCACACTTGAATCCTTGATGGTGTGAGTCTTTGCATTGGTTAGAAATGAACTAAATGGAGGAACACTAAGAGAGGTGACTCATGTACCTAATTTTTTAAGGTTTTGAGTGGAGATGTGATGTTCTACTTTTTGATGGTGTTGGTCATTCACAACGTTTTTTGGACTCTACAAAATGGTGTTGGTCATTTACGACGCTCTTTAAACTCACAAATTTTTCATTTTCAACTTCCAATTTTTCAATCAATTAATTTATCTTTTTCCAAATCATGGTTTTCTAAAATTAACTATAGTTTTCTTTTGAGAAGCCATTTACCTAATAATCATTAAGGTTTCCTCTTTCTAAGCTAACTTTGTGGACTTGCTGAAAAATGAAAAACATGTAGTTAATGTTGTTGCATCAATTTCTTACGACTGTGCTTAACTTTTTAATAAAAGACTTATATCTGCATCACATGACTCAAAATCCTTGGATGGTGCAACACATAATCGTTCTGGACATTGATGGTGCAACACTTCGCTACATATAGCAGTACTTTTTCTTTTCTTCTAAATTTAGCTATTGTTACCAATTTGAGCTCCAAAACCACTAAATCGAATCCTCATTTGAAAGCTTTTCTTAGAGCATCTAAATGGTTCACAATATGTGTGAATAATTTTGCTTGTCTTAGATTATTTTACCATTAATCATGCAAAATATTCATACTCATGTGCAATGTTTACTCTGTCATTTTTTACCTCAATAGGCCTCATGGATAACTTGCAGAATATGCCACATTTATTTGGCAAGTTTTACCAGTGCAAATCCAAAAACTTTCATATTGTTCTACAGGGAATGTGGTGAAATTTTAAACTTCTATTTGACCTTTTTCTTACCCCTTTAAAGAGCCCCACGTCGAACAAAAGATGACCTGTTTGTAAGTGGTGCAATCCTCAAAAAATAGATTTTTTTAGAGGAGATGAAAAATAAGAGTTTTTTATTATGAAATCTCTAAAAAAACTAATCTCTAAATTATTCAATGTCAAAATCACTTTTATCTTAATCCGTAACAAACAAACAGGCTCTTTATAATTATCTTAATCCGTAACAAACAACTCTTTATAAAAAATTCAGAATCTATTTTACGTTTGTTTACCGTGGTAAAAATCATTTTTTTAAAAAAAAAATAATTTAGTTTGTTTGGATACAACTATGTACAACAAATTCTTTTGTTATAAAATTAGTTCATTCTTTTGACCTTTATTATCTATCTCCTCTAAAAAAATCTATTTTTTTAGAAGCTATCATTTTTTTAACCAAAAAAACACTTTATTTTTATTTTTGTAGTGTTTGTTTCAGATTTTAAAAAAATCTATTTTGTTAAAAAAATAGCCTCAAAATGAAAAGCTATTCCTAGTAACTTTTCCAATTTTTTTTCTCTAAATACAAGGAACTCAAGTGTAAGAACTTCAAATCTTAAAAATCTGATTTTTCTAGATTATTTTAACCAAAAATCTATTTTTTAAAAGCTGAAACAAACACACCCTTAACAACTTCTAATTTGAAGCTGTTTTTAGATTTTTTTTTTTTTTAGATTCTAATTTTTAAAAAGTTGTAACAAACGGATAGAATACTCTTAAAAATGATTGTTTTTTTAACGGGTTCTTTGAGCTTTTAATTTTTTTAACAACTCAAACTTATACTTAGTTTAATGAGTCAAATTCGAAAAACATATTGGAAAAACATATTATTTTCCACACCCTCGTTTTCTCTTCTCCACTTCATCTTCTCCATCCACGGATAAGGGATTGTTTGGGGTCAACTTTTGGCCCTAAATCACATCTCTAATTAGTTTTTGTTGTTTTTTATTTAAATCACATATAATTGTTTTTTTTTTTGTGATTTCGTCGACATAATGCAAGATGTTGTTTTGTTTGACGTCTTGATGCGACATTATTTTAATTTTTCGTCTTGTTGAAGTGTTCATTCGGCTCAGATTATCTTCGATCAAGTGTAGATTAAACAATAGCTTTATCGTTTTCAACATTACAGACATCGAAGCATGACATCATGATATTCCCAACACTTTAATTTTGTATTTGTAGGTCATGTTACATTTATAGTCATTTTGCTGAACTTTGATATTTGTTTGCAGAATCATCATTGTTAATTTTAGCAATTTTTAAATTGTTCTCAGTAAATGTCGTTATTCAAAAAACTCAAATCTCTGCATTATTTGTTTAAATAAAAGACTCGGATTGATTTGTTTACATCCCTATATCACACACACACACATTACATCCCTATGTCCACACACACATATCAATAATTGTATCTCTCAAGAAAAAGAATAGGGTTAAATATGTTTCTGGTCCTTACATTTTGCACGACTTTGAAAAATAGTCCCTACATTTCAATAAATGTTTTTAAAATCCCCACATTTTTGCTCTGTTAGCATAAATAGTCCCTGCCGTCAAATTGTCTAACGGAAAGGCAATGAGTTCAGCTTTTGTCCATTTAACAAACCTCCATTTATCCCTATTCACATCATAGATGCATGCCATGTGGAAAAAATAAAACCAAGGGCTAGGATTAATTGTTTTACAAAAAGATGAAAAACAAAACACATTGTTTCCTCTTTCTCACAATAAGCTCACACGCCTTCTTCTTCTCCCTCTTATCATCATCAACACCGACAGCCCTCTCCCCCTATCCACCGGCGGCGACCACCACTCCTTCTCCCTCAATTCACCGACGTTTTCCCCCTTCTGCTCCACACACCTCTTCACACAACTCAACCACTATCTTCTTCCCAATTTGCACCTCCTGCCGCAACAACAACAACCTCATCCTCTCTGCTGCCGCCATTTCTAGGCAACACTACCGTCTCCTCTTTCCGATCTCTTTTCACCATTGTTGTTTCTAGAACTGATAGGTTTTTAAGTTGTTGAACAAATAGAGCTTCAGAAGGACGAAACGACGCCGACGAAGGTCGCGACGACGATACTAACGGTCGTAGCAGAAGAGGAGATCGCCGGTAGATGAAGGGAGAGGTGTGGCAGTCACTCCGGGACTGAAGATAACTCATATGGAGGAGGAGGTGAGAGGTAAGAGGGAAAGGCGACAGTGAAGGAGATGATGATGAGAGAAGATGGACCATCATACTCTTATATCAAAGAAGACTTATTTTAATCCTCTTAATTACAACCATTAGATTTATTTTATCCACTTGTCAATCATCTATGTTGCCACATCACCATTCTGTTTGGTGACTGGATAAGAAATTGACATCAGGGACTATTTATGCAAACGGAGTAAAAATGTGGGGATTTTAAAAACATTTATTGAAATGTAAGACTATTTTTCAAAGTCGCGCAAAATGTAAGGACCAGAAACATATTTAACCCAAAAGAATATAATAGCTGTTTTTTGTTCTAATAAAAATTATATTTTACTACTTTTATATAGCAAGTGTGACATTATTTATTGTCATTTAATTTTATAATCTTGTTTTTAGGAGACAGACGCAGAGAATCTCCTCTATAAAAAAAAAAGCAAAGAATCTAGAGTTCAATCCTTATAATGAATAGTAAAGAAGTTTTAGAAAGGAAAAAAAAATCCTTGATTTGGACCAATTAGAATCGTTGCTGTAGTGGATTTGTATAATTTTTTTTTTTAATTTGGATTTTGGATGATGCATTATTTTATTTTTGAATGATTTTTTTTGTCAAATAGTCTTGTGGCTAGAAATTGACTTTGTTAAAGTGAATAAATGAGGTGCATGAGGTTCAAACATCATTGGAATAAGTTTCATATAAATGAGGTGCATGAGTTTTTTTTTGGTTATAATTTTGGACGGAGGGAGTACATATATTACCTATCAATTAAGTTAAATTCAATGCATTAATAAGGAATATATTTAAGGACAAATTGGTAGTATTAATAAGGAATATATTTGAAAAAAAAGTAATCAATGCATCTAAAAATTTGTAAATGATCTTATATTTAAGGACATTTTTTTTTGTAAACTACTTCTATAAAAAAGAACGGAGGGAGTATATGATAGAAGGATCGAAGCTATCAAATTTTAAAATAGGAAGACCATTCTGCAAATTGATAAAAATAAAAGAGTCAAATATGCAATTACCAAAAAAATAAATAAACCTTTAAAGGAACCTAAAAACCCAAAACCCAAACGGACCAAACCCGAACACAATTACAGTCTTCTATGCTATGCTCTCTAATCCGTTTGCGCCGTAACACTCCTTCTACAACCTCACTCTTTCTCCACATCGGCAACCGTTTCCGTTTCTCTTCCTCCTCCTTCTCCGCCGCCGCCATGGCGGTCGCTCACCCCAAAGACGAATCCTACCTTGCCGCCACAATCCCAAAGCGCATCCAAATCTTCGAGGCGCTTCAAGCAGAGCAACAGACTCGCCGTCTTTCACTCTCCTCCGATCCGATTAAGGTTACACTTCCCGACGGAAACGTGAAGGAAGGGAAGAAATGGCAGACGACTCCGTTTGATGTCGCGCGTGAGATTTCGAAGAATTTGGCGAATAATGCTCTTATTGCTAAGGTTAATGGTGTTCTTTGGGATATGAATCGGCCTCTTGAAGAGGATTCAGCGCTGCAGTTATTTAAGTTTGATGATGATGAAGGGAGAGATACTTTTTGGCATTCTAGTGCTCATATTCTTGGACAGGTTGATTCAATATTCGCCTTGAAATTTGTTTAATTTCAATTTAATTTGGATTATTGATATTGATGATTATGATTGTTTTTTTATTGTTTTAATTTAAATTCAATTAGGATCAATGATATATTTGAGTGTATGTTTGGTAAACCATCAAATTAGTCCCTGACTTTGTAGTTCGCACGCAAATAGATCCCTGACTTTATGAATATTTTAAAAAGGTCCTTGAGTCTATTAAACTCTCAAATTGGTCCCTATTATTAAACCACTTACTATTAATTCAGTCCCAATATTTTAACAACTTAGGCTTTGTTTGCGAGTTTTGAGGAGAGGGAAAGGAAAGACTTAGGAGGGGAGGGGAGGGGAAGCCTTCCTCTTGTTTGGGAGTTAAAAAACCCAACAAGGAAAGGAAATGGAGGGCTTATGTGATAATTTTACCATTTTACCCCTTTTTTTCTTCTTTTTTGAGGAATATTCTTTGTCTTTTTAAAATAATTTGACTTTTTTTTTTACCAATATTATAACAAATCTTAAAAATATTTTAAAATCTGTAGTTTTTTTTTTTTTATAATTTTATTAAAATATTGATACAAGAATAATAAATTAATTTCACTATATATATATGTATTATATTTCCTATTATTTCATAATAATTCATTTATTTTGGGTATAAATTTCGTTATTAATTTTAAAAAGGTTAGAATTGTCAATTTGTATGTTTAACCCCCCAAAACCCCCCAATATGAGGGAACTTTGAAATTGGACCAAATAAGCCCTTCAAAACCCTTCAAAACCTTTCCTTGTTTTTTTTAAACTCCCAAACAAGGGTTTATCTCTCCACAAGCCTTCCCCTCCCCTCCCCTCCCCTCCACTCCAAAACCCAACTCCCAAACAAAGCCTTAGTGTCAATTTGGTTTGTAAGTTTATCCACTTACTATCAATTTAGTCTCTAACATATTCTTTGAAGGACTTTCTTGACCAATATTTAAAAGAGTTAGGGTCCTTATTGAAATGTTCATAAAGTCAGGGGCCTATTTGAGAGTGACCTACAAAGTTAGGGACTAATTTGATGGTTTACTTGTGATGGATGGTGGGTATGTTTGTCAGGAATATCAATTTTCAAAACTAAAAAGACTGTTTGGTGAAAAAAAAGGTGGATAGCTGATAAGCTAGCTTATAGCAGATATATGATAAGATAGTTGATAAATGATAAACTAGTTGATTGTATTTGTAGTATTTGGTAAAATTAGCGGTTGAACTAGCTTATAAATATGAAATGATATAAAAAAGATGATGTTGAATTAATATTTAATTTTTTTCAATTGAGATGACAGTGTAAAATTTAGACAAAAAATTATAAGCTATAAGCTACGCGAGTTAGCTTATCAAAAAACGCTATAAGCTCGTGTGAAAATAACGGTTACCAAACAGGTCTATTTTAGGCATACGAACTTATAAGCTATAAGCTCAAAATTGTGTCTTTCCAAACAGAGCCTAAGTGTAGCTTCTGCAAAATCATGATGACTTTGATACATCCACCGGGATACCAAAGATGCACTGATATTGATGTTAATAATGATGATGATGTTTTCTGTGTGTGTGTAGTCTCTCGAGACGGAGTATGGATGCAAGCTTTGCATTGGTCCCTGCACTACTAGAGGAGAGGTATGTTCCTTTTTTTTTGTACATGCAGTTTTTTACTGTTTTTGTTGATGTTTACTATGAGAGGATTTTTGAATGAGAAATTGATGATGTTGTTATTAATTGTTTAGGGATTCTATTATGATGCGTTTTATGGTGACTTGGGTTTGAATGATGATCACTTTAAACAAATTGAAGCTGGAGCGTTGAAAGCTGTTGCGGTATTATTTCTAGTCCTTATCCTGTATTGTATATTTTATTGTTTTTCATTTTTAGTTAGTGTTTAGTCTAATGTTCTAAAAACCGAACCGGAGATCAAATCATTTAGACCTGCTCAGTTGAATTGTTTGATTTTTAAAACATTTGTTTAGTCCTGCTAGCTGTTATATCTGGTGCTTTGCTGTTGGGATTGTTTCTGATTACAGTCATTAGCGACACTTATTTAATTTTTCTTCCTTTATATGTTATTTTGTCCTTTATAAGTTATTATGGCAGAAACTTCATAGCTGATCAATTGTGGAATGAAGTATCAAATTGTCTTTCAAATTTCAGTGTCTTTGCATATATTTCTTAATCTTGAAGTCTGTGTTCACCAACAATGTGTTGTGAATTTTGTAAAATGGGTTTTGATTTGATTTGTTAGTCAAATCACGGGTTAGGAATGTTAAAAAACAGGAAATGCTTTTACATTTAGGTGCACAAATCTTCTAAAGTAAGACTATCTTAAAATGAGTAAGTTGTGGTGTTCACCCTTGAATTTTAGTGTGTAAGGATCTCGATACACTTTCAAGTTCAAATTAAGTAAAAGGTGCACTTGTTTTACAGGCAAACCCACTTTAGAGGAAATTAAATCTCGTATGATTATTTTAAACTCACTTCAGAGGAACCTAAATCTTGTTATGATTATTTTGAACTCACTGTAGAGGAACCTAAATCATGTATTATTATTTTAAGGACCGATTGTTGTCATTGCTTTTATTTGAAAACTCGTCTGGTAGGATTTGTTGGTCACTTATTTTATTTTATTTTAAATTTAATTATTTAATTATTAAGATATTTAGACTATTCCAACCTTACTGAATATTTTAATTGATTGAAACAAAATCAAATCAATTCCATATGTGTTAGAATAAGAACTCTAGTCAGTTTGATATAGTGACTTAAGTAGTGCTTAGTCACTAGTTAGGCTTGGTTATTGTAAGCTGTCAACAGCTGTCACTTAGTGACACCTGTCCCTTACACTTAGCCTCTATAAATATGTGTAAGTACTCTTGAGAATAATAATAAAAACATTCAAAATTCAGAATTAATATTTTCCCTCTCTTTCTCTCTTTCCTTTCTCTCTCCTATAACAAACTTTCTCTCTCCTCTAACTAACTTTCCTTCAAGCTTTTCTGTGTTCATCAATGACGTTTTGCACTTCTATCATGGTATCTAGAGCTTCTTTTTGATCCAGTGCCTTTCCACCATGGCTACACCTCCTACTGCGTCAGAAGCACAGTGTGTCACTACTGCAGCTTCGAAAACCTTCAAACAAACAGTGTCAGTCAAACTTGATGATTCAAACTACCTCCAATGGAAGCAGCAAGTAGAAGGTGTGCTGCGAGGTACGAAAATGGTGAAGTTTGTGGTTTCTCCACAGATCCCACCGGTTTATCTCAACGACGCCGCGCGCGAAGCCGGAACTGAAAACCCTGCGTATTCCGAGTGGGAAGAGCAAGATTCCTTGCTCTGCACCTGGATTCTATCTACAATTTCGCCTTCGCTCCTTTCGCGCTTTGTTCGGTTTCGAAATTCGTGGCAAGTCTGGGAAGAGATTCACAGCTATTGCTTCACGTAGATGCGAACGCGTTTGCGTCAACTGCGTTTTGAACTTCGTGCCATTACCAAAGGCTCACGCAAAATCTCAGAGTTCATCTCTCGTGTTCGTGAGATTTCTGAAGCACTCATGTCTATAGGAGATCCTGTTCCTCACCGTGATCTTATTGAAGTTGTTCTTGAGGCTCTTCCTGAAGAATTCAATGCTATTGTGGCCTCTGTTAACAGTAAATCAGAGGTTATCTCATTGGATAAGCTTGAGTCTCAACTTCTCACTCAAGAAGCTCGTAATGAAAGGTTCAAGAAAGCTGCCATCACTGAGCATGCTTCTGTCAATCTCACTCACAATGCTAATGCTGAATCCCAAGGCCAAGCACCAAACTATGGTTTTCCTGATGGTAACCCTAATCCAAACTCTCAGTTTAACAACAATAATAAGTTTTCTGGTGCTTATTTTGGTGGTAGAGGTCAGTCACGTGGTAGAGGTTTTAGAGGAGGACGTTTCAGAGGCAGAGGTGGTAGAGGAAATGGTTTTCCACGCTCCTATGTTCAGTGCCAGATCTGTTACAAAACAGGGCATGATGCTAGTTACTGCCACTACCGTCTTCAACCTCAATATGATGCATCCTTTGCTCCCTATGGCTATGGTGCCTCCTATGGTTATGGTGCTCCTAGTGGTTATGGTGGTGCACCATCCAATGTCTGGATGCAGCCACGTTTTCCTAACTCTGGAGGTTCTCTCAGACCTCAACCCTCTCAGTTTCCTCAGTCTTTTGGTGGACAAAGACCTCCAGCACCACATGCCTTGTTTGCTGGAACTCCTGCTGAGTCTGTCAGCTCTAATGGTGGTAGCTTTAACCACATCTGGTATCCTGATTCTGGAGCCACTCACCATGTTACACCTGATGCTGGAAACTTGATGGATGCAGTGTCACTTTCAGGTTCTGATCAAGTTCATGTTGGTAATGGATAAGGTCTGTCTATAACTTCTGTTGGGAAATCTATGAGTTTTCCTTCACCTCTCCTAAAACTCAATAATTTACTTCTTGTTCCTTCCATAACTAAGAATTTGGTCAGTGTTAGTCAATTTGCTAGGGATAACAATGTTTACTTTGAATTTCATCCTAATGAGTGTTTTGTTAAATGTCAGGGTTCTTCTAAAGTTCTCTTGAAAGGTCCTCTTGGCAGTGATGGTCTTTACCAGTTTCATCCTCAGTCTCCTACTCTCTCCTCCCAGGGTCCCACTGCCAATCTAGCTTGCAGCAAGAATAACTTGTCCTCTTCCATAGGAAATCCTTCTAGTTTACAATTTGGTACCTTTCAATGTAATAATATTGATTGTTCTCCACTTGTTTCTTCAAACAGTCATAGTTCATCTTTGTATGGTATATGGCATAGCAGGCTAGGCCATCCTCACTATGAGGTCCTTAGGAATGTACTGAAACTCTGTAATGTTACTATTCCAAATAAAACTTTGTCTGATTTTTGCTCTTCATGCTGTCTTGGTAAATCTCATAGGTTACCTTCTGTTACCTCCACTACTACCTACACAAAGCCCCTTGAACTTGTGTTTTGTGACTTGTGGGGACCTGCACCTGTTGAGTCCTCTTGTGGATACTCATATTTCCTCACAATTGTTGATGCCTTTTCATGTTTTACTTGGATTTACCCTTTAAAACTAAAGTCTCATACCTTATCCACTTTTCAAAATTTCCAAACTATGATTGAACTACAACTTAATCACAAAATTAAAGGTGTTCAATTTGATGGTGGTGGTGAATTTCGCTCCTTTACCAAATTTCTTAATGACCAAGGAATCATACATAGATTCACCTGTCCACACACACATCACCAAAATGGGTCTGTTGAGAGGAAACACAGGCTCATAGTTGAAACTAGCCTCACTTTACTTGCTCATGCTAAAATGCCCTTGTCCTTCTGGGATCATGCCTTCCTTACTGCCACATACCTGATCAACAGAATGCCTACCTCCACTTTAAACAACCAGTCACCATTCTTTAAACTCCATTTACAATTTCCTGATTACAAATTTCTTAAAAGTTTTGGATGTGCATGCTTCTCTTTTCTGAGGTCTTATAACACTCAAAAACTTGATTTTCACTCAAAGGAATGCATCTTTCTAGGCTATTCTTCTTCTCATAAAGGATACAAATGCCTTGACTCCATTGGCAGAATCTTTATCTCTAAAGATGTAGTTTTCAATGAACTAAAATTTCCTTATCCAGAGTTGTTTCCCTCTATCTCTCATCAGTGTGTGCAGCCTGACCCACCTACCTTGTCCACCTTTCTTCCCATTCCCACTTCTACCATCCCAACATCAGGTGCCTCCTCTGCTGCTACTCCACCTAGTTCCCCTATGAGTTCTGCACCATCACAACATGCTTCATCAGATTTTCCTATGAGTCCTTATCAGTCTCCCTCTCAAAATTTTGCTGATTCTGTCCATGACTCACATGTTCCTAGTGATGCTGTGTTTGATGTTCCTCCCATTTCTGTTATCTCTCCTTCTCAATCTGTTTCCAACTCAGTTGAGTCTACATCTGGCTCAAGTAGCTCCTCTTCTGTGTCTATGTCTCCACCTGTTGTTCCTCATAGAATTCATCCTAACAACACTCACCCTATGAGGACCAGAGGTAAACTTGGTATTGTGCAACCTAGGTTGCATCCTACCTTGCTACTAACTCAGTTTGAACCAACAAGTTATAAACAGGCCATTAAGGATCCTAAATGGCACCAAGCTATGCAAGCTGAATATGATGCTTTGTTGCATAACAACACTTGGAGTCTTGTTCAGTTACCTCCTAACAGACAAGCTATTGGATGCAAGTGGGTCTTTAGACTCAAAGAGAATCCAGATGGGACTATTAGCAAGTACAAGGCAAGATTAGTAGCTAAAGGGTTTCATCAGAAGCCAGGATTTGACTACAATGAAACTTTTTCTCCAGTTGGTAAACCTGTCACTGTCAGAACTGTTCTAACCCTTGTTGTTACCAATCAGTGGCCTATTCAACAACTTGATGTGAATAATGCCTTTCTTAATGGGTTCCTCAATGAAGAAGTCTACATGGTTCAACCTCCTGGCTATGAACAACATGACCCTTCCCTAGTCTGCAGACTAAACAAAGCCTTCTATGGTTTAAAACAGGCTCCTAGAGCTTGGTTTGAAAGGTTAAAGACTGCTTTAGTTAGGCTGGGGTTTATTGCTAGCAGATGTGATCCTTCTTTATTCACCTTGCATTCAAATAATCATAGTACCTTTCTTCTGGTATATGTTGATGATATAATCATCACTGGTAGCTCACATAGTTTAATTCAGCAACTTGTTCAGAAATTAAACTCAGAATTTTCTCTAAAAGATTTAGGTAACCTGGACTACTTTCTTGGCATTGAAGTTCATCACTCCAGTTCTGGATCTCTTCTTCTCTCTCAAACTAAATACATAAGAGATTTGCTCACCAAGGCCAACATGGATAATGCAAATAGTATAGCCTCTCCAATGGCTTCTAGTACTAAGCTTTCCAAGTATGGATCAAGCCCTGTGTCTGATCCCACTTACTTCAGATCTATAGTAGGTGCTCTTCAATATGCTACTATCACTAGACCAGAGATTTCTTACTCAGTGAACAAAGTGTGTCAGTTCCTATCAGCTCCTCTTGAGGATCATTGGAAGGCAGTGAAGAGAATTCTTCGATATCTTCAGGGTACACTCAATCATGGTCTGCTGATTGTTCCTGGTCCTAAAAATGAACCTATATCTCTTACAGGGTTCTGTGATGCTGATTGGGCATCTGATCCTGATGACAGAAGAAGCACATCAGGTGCCTGCATTTATCTTGGTCCTAATCTGGTCTCATGGTGGGCCAAGAAGCAGACTCTAGTGGCCAGATCTAGTGCTGAAGCTGAGTACAGAAGTCTGGCTCAGACTTCTGCTGAAATCCTATGGATGCAGTCCTTACTCAAAGAACTCAGGGTTCCAGTTAAGGTGCCTCAAGTTTATTGTGATAACTTGAGTGCTGTTTCACTTGCACATAATCCAGTGCTTCATTCCAGAACAAAGCACATGGAGTTGGATATCTTTTTTGTCAGAGAGAAGATCATGAATAAAAGCTTGCAAGTCTGCCATGTTCCTGCTCAAGACCAGTGGGCAGACATCCTCACCAAGCCTCTATCCACAACAAGGTTTATATATCTTTGAGACAAACTAAGGGTTTGTGACACCCTCAGTTTGAAGGGGGAATGTTAGAATAAGAACTCTAGTCGGTTTGATATAGTGACTTAAGTAGTGTTTAGTCACTAGTTAGGCTTGGTTATTGTAAGCTGTCAACAACTCTCACTTAGTGACACCTGTCCCTTACACTTGGCCTCTATAAATATGTGTAAGTACTCTTGAGAATAATAATAAAAACATTCACAATTCAGAATTAATATTTTCCCTCTCTTTCTCTCTTTCCTTTCTCTATCCTCTAACTAACTTTCCTTCAAGCTTTTCTGTGTTCATCAATGGCGTTTTTCATTTCTATCAATATGCAAGCTTTATTTCTCTAATCGAAATCATTCCAGATCTCATTTTTATAATGGGCTCCAATTGTTTAAGTTGATTTTGGAAGCAAATCAAATCAAATCAAATCATTTCCTTTGTTTGAAGTTTCCAAACACAGTGCAAGATGTTTCAATATCCCCCTTTAATTTAGAAATTTTGATCCAGTTGTTATTTCCATTTTTTCATCTCCTAACTTGTGTGTTCAAAATTACGAACTCAGATTTCATGGATGTTAATGTTCACTTTTACTACCGTGTTCAAAATTATGAACTCAGATTTCATGGATGTTAATACTCATTCTTACTACGAATAAAACATTTTTATGTTAGTAAATAAATGTGATGGATGATAAAGGTTATATTTGCAGGAAAAACAACCCTTTGAGCGCATTGAAGTGACACGCGATCAGGCACTTGAGATATTTTCTGATAATAAGTTTAAGGCAAGTACACTGTCACTCTTGTTTCTGACATTAGTTTTCTTATCTTTTGTACCACGTAATCATATTGATTTTAAATATGTTCCCTATTTCCGTTCACCTATAATTAATGATATGACGATTTGCTGCCTTGGCTGTATTGCACTTGTTATCAGGTTGAAATTATCAATGATTTGCCCGCTGATAAGACTATAACAGTGTACAGATGTGGACCCCTCATTGATTTGTGTCGAGGACCTCATATTCCTAATACATCCTTTGTCAAAGCGATTGCATGTTTGAAGGTATGTGTTTGATCTATCTTATGGAACCATTTTTTAATTGAGTTTTTTTATCCAAAAACTCATATCAATGCAAACACTTTGGTTTTTGGTTTTGCAATTCCAGGCTTCGTCAGCATATTGGAGGGGGGACAAAGATAGAGAAAGTTTACAAAGAGTTTATGGCATATCTTATCCTGATAACAAGAGTTTAAAGGTAATTTCAATTCATATGTTATTTCTCTAGTAAACCACACAAACTGAGCTGCGATGGACTAAGTGTATAGTTTAATTGCTTTTTAAAAATACGAAAATACTTACTAGTAGAAAACAGTTTACTATATCATTGAATAGTACGTTAGATCCTCTGCCCTGTGTTACTGTGGTATTTTTGAAATAATGTTTGGATTGTGCTGCTATTTATACTATGCTTATATAATACCATATTCAATCATATCAAATATTTTTTTTTTGAAGGAATCATATCAAATATTTAACTTTTGGATGTAATATATGCCATATTCCTAGTAACTTCGCTGCCTGGTCATACATGATGGCCATTTGAGTTACCTATTGCCCATAGTGATCGATTTTCTAGGTATCAAGTATTCATTTTTTAAAACTAGAGTAGACAATTTTTAAGTGGTCCTCTTTCTAACCAGTCGTTATACTAGCCAAACTGGAGATCCATTCGTGAACTGGCCAAACTGTAGGAACTACTTGTGGTTTGGGTAATTGAACCAGTCCAAGGTTTCTTTATTTTGAAAAAACAAAATGTTATCAAATATTAAGCCCAAATCTGCTGTGTGTGCATGTATGAGCACAGGGCAGCAGCCAGTCACTGATACACTTCACAATTATTTTACTGTATGCTTTTATGTACAAATATATTATTATCTTGTATCTATAGGAATAATAGGATGTTATAAATTGTTTTTCAAGTCCTTTCATTAGAAAAGGCCAATAGTTTTTTCTTTTTTCTTTTTGGCTTCCATGTGTGTATAAAATAAATTATATTAAATTTCATATTCATTTGACATTTTTTAAAATATTTCTACATGCATACTTTTGGTAAATGCTATTATCTTTAAGTACCATGATTTGGTCATTTTTTGAAATAACTTAAAATTTTGACTGTATTCATTCATTGAAGTTTGAACTGTGTTTTTATGATAGTACCAAGAGTAATACATACCACTTTATTGTGTATTTTTATGTTTATTTTATAGATAATATGATATTTAAAAATAAATTCAGATGCTGGTAATATACATCAATTAATTCTGTATTTTTATATTATTAAAATATATAAAAATGTCCGATGCAGGTACGACCTGGTTTGATTTTAATATTTCAAACCTCTTACTTATCACTCAATGACCAGTTTGCTTTTTCAGACATTGGGATTAATTACTGTTAAGTAATGTGGTGCTCCATTATTCTTCAGGGTGAAACTGGATAATTTCTTTATTATATTTTATCGAATCTTTGTGGTGAAGTAGTAGGATGTGGCCATGCCATATGGTGTATTATGATTTTATCATTTGATTACGTTTCTTTCTTTTTCTCTCCTTATTTCAGGAATATTTGCATCGGCTTGAAGAGGCTAAAAAGTATGATCATAGGATTTTAGGAGTGAAACAGGAGCTTATTTATCATCACGAGTGGAGGTATAATGGATTCTTTCTTGTCTGATTGGAGAGTTTCGTAAGCTTTTCTTAATGCTGTCTATTGGCCTGTCCTGTTTACGTTAGCCCGGGAAGCTGGTTTTTTCTTCCACATGGTGCTCGGATCTACAACAAACTCATGAATTTCATTCGAGATCAGTACAGAGACAGGGGCTATCAAGAGGTAAAGTTCAGTACAAAAGTTTCTTGATATGACTAAAAGCAATATTTTTGCAAGTGCTTAGTACAACTTGCATGGAATCATCAGGTTATATCACCGAATGTCTTCAACATGGACCTGTGGGTGCAATCTGGCCATGCGGCAAATTATAAAGAGGATATGTTTGTCTTGGAGGTATATATATATATATATATATATATTTTGTTTGCATGTGTTTTTCTGGAAAAATAAGTGTTGGATGTACTGATGCAGTGTCTTTTAACCTTGCTTAATGAATCATATTTGTGGTCCAGTATTTTATTGCTCTTGTACTAGTTACTTATGTGAATCATTTTGTAGAAAGAGAGCTGAGTACTTTTTTCTATCATGTTGGGAAGTAGGAGCTAGTTGCTCTAGATGGGGGGTTTATTCCTCTCGCAGTGTTGCATTTTTTATGCTTTAATCTAGGACAGCTCCTTCTATTAGAGTGGGATTGGTAGAACAGAGAAAAGGTGGAACAGAAAATGAGTATTATTGCTAAAATATCAAGAAAAGAAAGAAGCTCTCATACATGATAACGATAACCGGAGCAGTAAAATGCTCCAAAAGAAGAGAGTCTCCCTCCCTCCCTCCCTCAACCACACAGGTTCTAACAAAATACTCGCATAACCAACATACACAATCCCCCCTAATCATTATATTGGAATATTTTAACTGTCTGCTGAGGTGGCAGCAGCTCCTATCACTCAGCAATACTCCTGACTATTTCTCCTGTCTCATTTTTCTTACGTTCATAAACTTCCAAACCCTGGCCCTTTTGATTAAGGCTCTCTAGGACATTTCCATCAGACAACTGGGTCCTATGCTCGGCATCCTGTTAGGGATCTTTCTCTTTTAATTAAAAATAATAATTTACAGTTCCATTGTGACTTTTGCATGTACCAGCTTGTGTGCTTAACTGTGACTGGCTTAGCATATGAGTTTTGTGCTAAAAGTATTTGAGCTGGTTGGTTCTTTAGTTTTACTGTCTTACCTTATCTTTTCATTGTTTGGCCTTGTAAATTTTGTGCATTTATTTGCGACTGATTTTTAATAGAAAAATGGAGAATGACTAATTTGATCAAAATTTTTAAGAAGACATCTTCGAAATCTTCAAAATAGGTTTTTTATTTTGAACGCAGTCAAGTTATCTAACCATATTATTTTGTGTTTTAGATTGACAAACAAGAGTTTGGATTGAAACCAATGAATTGCCCAGGGCACTGCTTGATGTTTAAACACAGGGTTCGATCATATAGAGGTAATTTCGATTTGGATAGACATATATCTTCAGATGACATCTTTTGTATTCATACTTGGCGTGACTGAGCTGCTCCACAATTTATTGTTGAAACCAGTTATCAGTATAATGCACCTGTTTGAGCTTCTTGGTTATGGACAGTTAGTTGATGAGAAATAGCTCAAGAAAGTCGTTAATTAATTAGCTGTATTTTTCACATAAAATCATTTTTGCCTATATAGCAAGATTTTTTCAATCAACTATGTCCCAAAATTGAACTGGAAGTGAACTAAATCTTAACTTTGGTGTAATTGGAGGTAGAGGTAATTTAGTTTCCATTTTGTAAGTGCGTGTATAGTTTAAAGAGATTTTCTATAAAGCTGATATTTTTATACGAAATATTATCTCACAACAATGTTATGGTGCAGAACTTCCTCTCCGTTTTGCTGATTTTGGGGTTTTGCATCGAAATGAGGCCAGTGGTGCCCTGAGTGGATTAACACGTGTTAGGAGATTTCAGCAGGTAAACCCTTCTGCTGTACTATATATACGTACAATAAAATAGAAGTGTTGGTGAAATTGTTGAAGGGGATATGTTTTCTGTGTTATCTTGGTTACATTTCTAGTTGGCTTCTAATGTGAACTGTTGAGTACCCCAATGGATACTCATACATCAGTAAATTGACCTGGAATAGGTGTTGGTTATTGTATATACGCTTTAAAAATGGAACACCAGTGCATATCCTCAAAACAGCTTTGAAATTTGGAATAAATTGTCTTTAACTTCTATTTTCTATACTATTAGAAGTTCTGTATTATTTATGTTCTTTGGTTTGTGTGTTGGACAGGATGATGCACATATTTTCTGTCGCGAGTCCCAGGTGTGTTGTATGTAAATTTATGCAATATAAATCTTTGAAACATCTCTCGAGCCAAAGCTGAAATTATTGTTTCAATTCATCTTACAGATAAAAGATGAAGTCAGAAATGCCTTGAACTTCATCGATCATGTCTATAAAATATTTGGTTTCTCATATGAACTGAAACTTTCAACGGTATGCTTTTGTTCTTTATTATTCTCACTGCCCATCACTTGGTACTGATTCTCATATAAAGAAGGAAATTAGTTTGTCCTTCCTTATCTTGGCTTCCAGCTAAAGGAAACATGTTTTAGCCAATCTATGCTCACAATGCTCTTTCAAGGACCCTAATTTTACCTTAATCGGGAAATGAGCATGAGGAAAGGGTAGTAATACTGAAATAAGAGATGTTTGTTATATAGGTGTTGGAAATTCAGCCTTAATCGTGGTCCGCCCCTAGTCGCCTAAATTGCGACCTTTGGTTAGCCTTCATTGCAGCCTCCATTGTGTTGGCTTTGAGGGGGTGGATTCCCACATCGGATAGATAGTACTCTTGAGAAGAGTTTATAAAGAGGAGACACTCCTCACCTTACAAGCCGGTTTTGTAAGGATGAGTTAGGCCACAAATTTCAACAATAGGAAAGTGGTAATATAATAGTTTCGGGGCTAGAGATCATTCACGTTTGGGAGCTTTTTCTCTTGTTATTTCTCTCTTTTTTAACAATAATAGAAACATGCATATTTGCTTATAGTGATTGCTCTCAATTGATGCTTTCATTGAAAGTGTATGCACACAAGGATGACTTCACAACCATTGAGGACCAGTTACTCGGTTGATAGCAAGTCAAGTCACAACTTCATAGTGTTAGTGACATTCAGACTTGAGAAGTAATGTTGTCAAGATTGCGATGGAAGCCTACAATCTTGCAGTCCAACATCCCTGCCCGTGCTGCGATGAAAACTGCAGCAATATCACAAGTTTCACTGCAACCATGCGGCCACTAAACCTCTTCAGGTTTACAGCTCCAAGAAGAATAGCCAGGCCCTAATTTTACCTTGAGAGCAATGAGAGATGCCTTTTATTTTATTTATTTGGGGAGGGGAGGGTATTGGGAATGTAGATCATTACCTAAGCTTGGTAGCTTCTGCTCTTGTTATTTTCTTCTCTTTTGATACATGATACGGAAATACATATTGCTGACAGTAATTGCTATAATCGATTTGATGACTAAGTTGTTTATTTTCTCTTGCTTGTGTTAAATACTTGAGTAGAGACCAGAGAGATACCTTGGAAATATTGAAACGTGGGAGAAGGCTGAAGCTTCTCTCAAGGAGGCTTTGGACGAGTTTGGCAAGCCATGGCAGGTATTCTAGAGGTCTTTAATGTCAGCTATAAGATGTTGCTTCAAATGTATGGTTGATTAAAACTAATGCAGTGTGGGGATCTAAAAGTGGAGTATACTTATCACGTTTTAAATTCAATTATAAGTTTAGCTAATACCATTTTTATTTTCTTATACTGACATTTTTTTTTTATTTTTGATCTCTGTTTTATTATTTTCTATGGAATGTAACATTTGTTAGCTTCAATTGTGTGCAAACTCTGTAGTTGAATGAAGGGGATGGTGCATTTTATGGACCAAAGATAGACATCAGTGTGTCTGATGCATTGAGCAGGAAGTTCCAGTGTGCAACTCTACAGGTTTAACACTGTTTGGTTTGACTTGCATTCACATGATTCCTGAATTGTTATTTTTTTTTTACTGATAATCGAAAAACTGGTTCCTTGCAGCTTGACTTCCAGCTTCCGGATCGTTTTAAGTTGGAATTCTCAGCTGAGGATGAAGCCAAAATTGAGAGACCTGTTATGATACATAGAGCCATTCTAGGATCTGTTGAACGCATGTTTGCCATACTTTTAGAGCACTACAAGGGTAAATGGCCCTTCTGGCTCAGTCCTCGGCAAGCAATTCTCTGCCCCGTCTCTGCGAAATCACAAGCATATGCACTGCAGGTACAAAGCTTGGACTTTATTCTGTTGTATATTTGTCCAATTCATAACAGTTAAACGTGGTGATGATGTGTACTCGTATCATTGGATACTACTCTTAATCTCCTCCTTGGAGGGTAAAATTTATGCATCCTATATCATTTTTCATGCTTGTCAAATTGGAATCTATTACTCGATGTAGCTGATACAATTTTGACTAGCTCTTGTTTGTTTTAAAGCATTACTTTGCTTGTCTATTGTTGATCCAATTTGTATTTTTTGAGTTTGCTATATGCGTTTTCATATAGACTTTTTCTGTGGTAACTTCCTTGTGAAGCTTGAGCAATCTTGCTTGGATAGTTCTATTTCTATGGCCTCACTTTTGTTATTGTTCTCATTCTATTTTGTTGGATTCTTGTAAATATTTTGATGTGAAAAGCAGGTTGCTGATTAGCTTTATAACCTATTACGTGCTGCAACTTTCTAGGTACGGGACCAGATCCACCAAGCAGGGTATCACGTTGATGCTGATATTACCGACAGGAAGATTCAAAAGAAGGTATCACATACCTTTAGAACCAATAAATTTTTATTTAGTATTGCATGCCATTCATTCACGGGAGAACAGTGCTGTCACGGTTTTGATTTACTGCTTATTGAAAATTTGCTAGTTAATTATGTTTGAATATTGAGAAACCCATGGTTTCTGCAAGTGTTCAAATATAACTTCTTGGCTTATTGCCAAAGCGAATTTTATATCAAGTATGTTCCCCCTTCTCTAGTCGGTGTATTCACTATTTAGTGTTATTTTCATCTTATTCATGCGGTGGGGCATTGTTTTTTGGTAATGAAGTTACATCTCTATTTTGATTTCGGAAATAGCCATTCAAGTGCCAATTTAAAAGTTTTATTTTAATATGCCTTGATTATTAAAAATCTAACGTTGAAATAAAAAGTTGTATTAATAAGAAGTTGTGTCGTTCTGTAGGTAAGAGAAGCTCAGTTAGCACAATACAACTACATCTTGGTTGTTGGAGAAGAGGAAGCTAAGACAGGACAGGTTCTTCCAATTTCCCCTATCTAATAAATAAATTGGTTTCAATTTTAACTCTGCTAGTTTTGTTCCCCAAACCTCCAATCAACCACCACCCTTTCCTTGCTATAATAATACGTCTTCATATTTGTGTTTGACCTAGGGTTTGTAACCGATCACAATTTTTATTAACCTTTCAAATACTGCCCATTTAAATTGAATTCATGAGAACCGTAGAAAGGAACAAGTATGCTTTTCATATACATACATGCAAGCAAACTTGTTGACTATTTTAACTGCTGAGCACAAATAGTTGTATAGTGTATAAATATTCTGAATAGCGCACATACAAAGCATATAACATCGTTCAAGTTCAATAGTTGAAATAGAGTTTGAGATCGAACAAGGCTATATCCTTGACCTACTTTCCAAGCAAAGCATAGGCTAATGATTCTAGTTTGCTAATAAAGCTTGTTTCAATTCAGGTTTGTTAACATTTAGTTGACAGAGCCTGAGCCTGTTAATGTTTGGCTGAACTTAAAACCTTAAATTTGATGCAAGTCTGGGATATAATCCTGAATAATATCATCTATTAATCTTACGAGGTTTTCTATCCAAGTCATTATCTTGTATATAATTAATTTCCATCCATGAAAAATTCTGTACACTAGGGGCTAAGTTAACTCAGTGAGAATCCCCTCCAGTGAAATCTTGACCTCCAAAAAACAAGAGTTTTTAAAATATAAGAAATAGGAGATGCAGTGTTTTAATGATGGAGATTGCAATGGAGAAAAATATAGTGAAATCTCCAATTGAGAGGATTCAAATCCCTCAATACTCCTTGTTTGATATTGTGGCTGTCTTTTGACCGGTCGTTTTACTCCTTAATGGAAGCTAAGTTTTGTTTCATTGTTCCAGGTGAGTGTACGAGTCAGGGATAAGGCAGACCATAGCGTTATGACTATTGAGAAGCTGTTCGAACACTTCAAAGACGAGGTTGAAGCTTTCCACTGATGATTTGATCGGAAAACTGTTAAGCAAGTTTATACCCCCAATGTCTTTTTGCAGGTGTACACATATGTGTGCATTATTTACATTTCAACCTGACAATGTAGTCTAATTTCCGACACGATTTGCAAGTTTAATGTATTTTCGTTACTGTCCTGATTGATTAAATGTCAGTCTTGGTTTATACCTGGAATGTACTCATGATATTGTCTGTTGTAGACAGCATAGCATCCTTATTTTAAGATCTAGAGAGGAGAATGTTAGCAATATTAGATATATACTCTTTTTGAGACAACATTTTTGAACACATTTTTATTGTTGAAAGACAATTTAGACAATCCTCTACAGAGAAAGTGTTAGCTTTATTTTAATAATTTCTGCCTCTTATGTGCTCTTTATCACCATTTGAATTGCATACTATATCATTCTTCAGTGATGAATGTAAGTAACATGTCTTCAGATCAAAGATTCTGGGCTTGTTTTTTATTTTTAAATAATGACATTTTTTTTAAGATAATTACTTTTGGAAGTTTTCATCTGTTGCAGTTTTTTTTTTCTTGAAAAAAGAGCATTAGTTTTCATCTGTTGCAGTTTTTTTTTCTTGAAAAAAAGAGCATTAGTTTTCATCTGTTGCAGTTTTTTTTTCTTGAAAAAAGAGCATTAGTTTTCATCTGTTGCAGTTTTTTTTTCTTGAAAAAAAGAGCATTAGTTTTCATCTGTTGCAGTTTTTTTCTTGAAAAAAAGAGCATTTGGAAAAAAATCTAAAATTTATTTCGAATGATAAGCTGTTTAGTTTTTTGTAAACATTTTGATAGATGAGTTGTTTTAGAAAAAAATTATTTTCATTATAGCAGATAAACACAAATCAACTTTACATGTTTCCTAAAAAACAAACTTTAACTTGACATGTAAATCATTAAAAATAATCTCTCTTTTGCTATCTATTTTCTATCTTGTGGTTGGTGGATTATTAATTTGGTTCTTCCGGACACCTAATAATATTTGTTGTTGATAAAACGTAATCATCGATATCTTTTGTTGATGAATCGGTCATAATCTATTTGAAAGTATACTTTTGAGATTACATAATATTTAGATTAGTTGCATAAGTTCGAAGTCATGTTGGGGGTGGAGAAATCTTCTCCCTTATTAATCATGTTAAACTATTATATACGTGTCATATGTCAAAGAATAGCAAATGTAATCATCGTTCTAATTATAAACATACTTTATATATTTTATCGACAAGATTCCTTATAATTTAGGATAGCATGAAAAAGAAAAACAAAGAAACTTCATACCGGGCCCCTTCATGCCCTAGCTTGCGTGCAGAAATGAGGCCAAATAAATCAATATTAATTGAAGAAACGATATCAACTTTTTGTTCTCATACTTAGATTGTGATTTTGCTCCATCTCTCTATTGTTTTTAACCAATAAAAATAGAGAAAAATTAGGTTATCTAAAAAATCGTCACAAATGGATGTATAGATATCATTATTTTATTAACCGTTATAGTGATAACATAATATTCCTTTCCATAAGGATAAGGAGTATGAAATATTTTATTTGAGATTTGTAAGTGCAACTAAAAGATTATAAATATATACGTTATTATTATTTTTGTAGTGCCCCTGGTCGCGTTTGGTATGAGCCTGCTTGATTAGCTTGTTGTTGGCTTATTATTTTGTTTTACTTTTGGAAATTCGGTATTTAGTTTATAGATCAATTAATCTGAAGAATTATTAGTAGACCAAATTATTCATGTTTAATTTCGTGATTATTCTTTAAATCGAATAAAAAGTACAAAAGGACGTAACTGCTGTTTTGCTTCACATTATTTTTTGAGCAACTCAGATAAACATGCAGCTTCACTTTCTATTAGCTATAAATATCTCGAGTCTAAAAGAAAAGCTATAAGTATCTCATATTTCGTGATATTTTTTTAAAGTTGATTTTTTTAAGTAAATGGAAAGCAGATGATGATTCATCACATGCATACCCCAATAGATTAATTAAAATAAAAAAAGGTTACAAAAAACTGGGGGACATAAACCACCTGACCCAGTAAAATAAAATCAGGTAAAGTTACTCATTAGAAGAATAAAATAACTTGCCAAAAAGAATTTAAAAGTTTAAATAAATTCCGTAACCAATCACTTTGGAAAAGTATAACACAAATTAAACTAATATTAGTAAGGGAAATGGTTTATACAGAAAATAAAGAATACACAGCAGAATGTGAATGTAATTTACTGATTTTTTGAAAGAAAAATATTATAATTAGAACAAAGGTATATATTAAACTGAAAGAAAGGTAAAAGTTTAAAATCTGAAGCAAAAATACTAAAGATATTTATAAAATCTTTGCTATATGGGATATGGCTTAGAACATATATTTCACTTCACTATCCCTATATGCTGGCCTTAACATCAAACTCCTCCCACACTCAAATATAAACCAAAAAATGTCATAGGTTGCTAAAATAAACCATTTATATTTTGAGGGGAAAATTTCAACAATAAACAAATTTTAGTATTATACCCTATTTAATGTCATTATTCGAAAAACACGCTTCCCTAGATTTAAGACAAGTGACATGTGAGAATCTCTACTAAATACCATAAAAAATAGTATATAATAATAAATGATGTATTTAGTTTATATTATAGTTCAACTATATTAATAATTCAATGAACCTAAAAATAGATTTTTCTTTTATATTTAGGAAAACGAAGGGAGTATTTTATTTTAGATGAATTAAAGTAAATGAAATAACTGTCTTAGTCCTTATATTTCTAGTTAGTTTTTCTTATATCAAGTACATAGCAGTTTCATCAAAAAATAAAAGTAAGATATGTATTTGGCCAAGTATACTATAATTTTACAACTTCATTATATTGAGCGGAACTACGAGCGTTGTGGATGAAAAAAATATGAATGGGAGAAGAGACTACACTAAAGGTGGCCGCCAACCAGAATCTCAAATAAATATTATATACAAATAATATGGTTATCACAAAAAAAAAAAAAATTTTACAAGATACAATAATTAATAATTATTGGCTGTTTTACATTACATCCTTAAACAGCAGCAGCAGCTAGCATAGGATGTTGATCCAAGTACAATGTGGTAGATTGGCAGTGTATACTATGACTACGTAGCTAACTGCATATACACACACTGACACAATCCTCACACATTTGCATGGAATAATGGAACTAATTCCCTTCATACTACAATACACTACCAAGAAGAAACAGAAATATGCAGTAGTAGTACTAGTACTAGTTATTGTACTTGAGCTAACAACTCTCTCACTACAATATGTTAGGACTTACTAGAATTATATATATGATTAATTAATAATTAATACTTCAAAATCCATTATTATCGTTGGATCCATTCCCAAGATGATCTTGATGGAAATGATGTTGATGGTACCCTGGCATGGAACTACTACTCTCACCAACATCAAGCTGTTCAGGTCTATATACCTCTTCCTCTTCATTGTCCAACTCTTCTTTTGCAACTTTTTGCATTCCTCCCATAAATTCCAATGCTCTTTGTTGTTGTGGTGCCAAAACATGTTGTGTATGTGGTGGAACAACTGAAGGTAATTTAGAGAGTAATGCTTCAAGGCTACTCATTGATGGAGTTACTTTCATTGGCATAATGTTGTTGAAATGTTCATGATATAATTGATCACCTTGATGTTGTGGTGCAATGTTTCCTTGAAAGTTATGCCATTGTTCTGCTGGACCACCATAAGGGTATGCAGATGATGATGGGTGTGGAAGTAGCACTCCTGGTATGCTTTCAATGTAGCTGAACTTTTTTCTTAATAGAACCACATAGCTCAAGTCTTCAATCACCTTAAGTTCCATAGAGGCACAAAATTTCATTGAGTGAGTATAATTGTTAATTGTATAATTGTTTTTTTGTTTTAGTGTGTGTGCAATGTTTTAAAGACAAAGGTTGGGAATTCGACTGATCTATGATATCATGATTTTTTATGTTTCTATGACTGCAACATGATTGCAATTGAGGTCACATTTAACCTATGAAACACTCAAATACAAGCACCGAACACAACACTAATTTCAGATTTAAGAAAGTGGTATAATTGCATGTAATCACATGTGTCGTTGTCTTATTAGTGTTAAACACCAACATAAGTCGGACTCCAAGCACGTCTTAAATCTGAAATTTCCGTGCTACATAAAGTTATTTTGATTTGATGAAACCTTGTGAGAGAGAGAGAACAAAGGGAGAAGAGAGAACCTTGTGAACAGCTCCTAATTGAACCACACCTTCTCTAACAGCAATGAGGGCTATAGTCTGCAAGATACATATAATTAATTGAATTAAATTAAAGAAAGGATAATTAATTGAATTAAATAAATAAATAAAAGAGATATACTATAATAAAAGAGATATACTATGTGAATGAGGGCTATAGCTGCACATATACGAATACTATATACATACCTTTATACCAGACAAGAACTGAGCTTCCCAAGTCCTAGGGTGCTGTAAAAGAAATCATTCTAGCTATTTCAGGAAACTTTGAATATGAAATCATTAACTAAGATTATAATAATAATAATAATAATAATAATCTAATTTGGAATTTAATATGAAACTTTTAAGCAAGAATGCCATATACATAGTTTTATTTTACTCACTGAGTCTGCTGAATTATGCCATGCTGACAAGAAATTAATTTCCTGATCATTAGGTTCTTTGTATATCCACTTGTGACTATGATCTGCAGCTACTTTTCCAATCAACCTGCTCCATAAAATCTAATTAACTAATAAACCTATTTGCTTAGAACTTCTTTCAACAAGAACAAAATGTTGCTAAAATTGGTGAATTGAATTAATATGAATTAAGTAAATACTACATACCCTTCTCCATAGTTATAGATCTCATGTGACATCTTGAAGAAAAGCTCAGGTTGAAGACCTTGGTAAGGTTGAATTAATTCACAGTTCCCATAAACTGATGATGAGCTAGGACAATCACCAGTGTTTATTTCAGGTGCTGCTGATGCTGCAAAATTGCAGAATCCATCTTCCCAAACCAATATCCTGTGCATGCATATATAGAAAACAACACAAACTTTTAATCACTAAATACATGATGAGAATATAAAAATATCATTAATTCCATTGTTGAAGCTATTAACACTCATTTTTTTTTTATAATCAAGTTATTAACACTCATGAAATGAAATCAATACCAATTCCTTCTGTTTCCTCTTGATCTATCATAAGCCCCTTGTCCTTCCCACCTATATTATACAAAAAATAATAATATTAAAGAAAAAGCACTTGTATATATACCAATAGAAATGTTTTGATAGAAGTTATATATAATAAATTAGTCCTCATATGTATATATGCAACTATTTATATATATACCTCTTCTTCTGGTCTTAAATTAAAATAAGTGAAAAAGTATACGTATTAATTTGCTTATACATGAGACAAGAGGAAGTATATGTAATGTTTTCTACATGAACATTTTGAGCTATAGACTTGATTGATGTGTTTTCCTATGATCTTCTTACTTGGGTGGAGGGTAGTTTCTAGGCAAGATCCTCCAGAAAACAGCATAAACCCACTGAGAATTTTCATGGATGCACAAACTTCTTAGAGTGTGTTGAAGAAGATGAGTAACAGCCAATGGAGTAAGATGTTCTTCCATATATTAAATAAAATTCTCACAATTTATATTCAATTATAGTAACTATATATAGCTTATAGCTATTTGATATCTCTCTCTTTTTCTTTCTTTCTTTCTTTTCTCTTCTTTTCTCTTGAAACCCTTTAGCTATAGGTATCTTTAATAATAGTAGGGAACTGCAACATCCTATCCTCCTTTATATAAGCACACACCAACAAGGAAATATCACATTTATATTTTATACCCCTCACACATTTCATTTAGGTGGGTGGGGAAAAAGAACAAGGAGGTGAAATAAATGAAAACCATATACTTTTTAATTTTTTCCAAAAATATTTTATTGTGGGACCTACCACAAAAAAAAAACCTCATTTTTCAATTTGATAATTGAAAACAACCAAACCTCACCCAAATTCATGAATCATATCTATCACCAACAAAAAGGCCAAATGTAATATAATATTCATTAATACTATAGTTTATTATTTGTGGCTTAAAGTTGAAACAAGACATGATTTATATGAGTTACATAGCTCCATGTCTTTGATTTGATCATTGATCTTATCTTAATTCCTAGCTAGATCTATTATGCTCCTGCAGAAGCAGCATCTTATACTATATGCTATTATTTAATTTTTAATTCATTTTTTTTTTCCATACCGTTCTGTTTCCTGACACTCTTCTTAAGGTATCAGCAAGTACTCATGATTCCTAAACCATAAACATTTATTTCAATATATTTCAATTCCACCACCCACAACATTACACCAAATAAATTTTAATTTACCACCTTTTTATAATGTATATATCGTGTAGAACTATATATACAATACATATATGATATATCATATTTATACTGTATTACTGTTTTTCTTTCTTGATTAATTAGCAACTTTTTTTTCTCTCTGTTGTTTGCTACTACGGAACAAGTTAATAGTGCCACTGCCAGAATAAATCCCTTAGTAAAAACGAAATATCAACATCAAATTACTGTTTCATACACTATTGCATCACAGAAGCTACCAGCAAGTAATAGTGTAACAAGGCACAAAATGCACTATTAATTACTACATATGCCAAAAATAATTATATATATGTATATATAATATATATTTACATAGAAAGAGAGCACACATGTTGTAAATACTGTAGATTGTCAGACTTTAGTCTTCTCAATTTATATTTTACCCCAAAAGCTGAAAGACTTCAGTTAATCCTTAACCTTTGAATAATATGCACTGCTAGGGAAGACATTTTTTCCCTCCCCTTATTCCCTTTATTTAGTTTTCTAATTTCATATTTCTAATAGATATTTATTAGTAGTATTATGGAGGCCCCTCATTGAATAGTATGGAATACTCAATGGACTATTTAGGTGGCTGCATTTGTTTTCTGTTAATAGGTAGCTTTTAAGGGACTGTTCTACGTACAAGTGTTTGAATAATGAATGTGCTTGCTTATTAATTTGCATAAGAACTGGTTGTCAGCACCTTGAAAGGAGCTGCCTAAAAAATCCGGACTAAAAATTTAAATATGTTTGTGGTCTCTACAAAATTACCAACTTTTTTTTGTTAGTCTCTGTAAAATTTTATTCATTAATTAGGAACCAAATAAAAAAAATAATTATAGAAATTAAAAACATATTTAACTCAAAGTCGAATGAAACAACTTAGAATGCCGTCGCCGGGACGTCAAGGCCATGGGTATGATATAGATTTAGGTATATGGATTGTCAAGTCTCACATGGGGTAATAGGTTTTTAAGCGCATAAATTCATTTATGAAAAAAGAGAAACAAAAGTCTAAGAGGACATTAACCTAATCCTGTGGAATAAAAAAATGAAAATAAAAAAATAATTTTACATGAAGATGTCATTCCTATATTGTCAAATATAATCTTACTCTATCACTGCATCACATAGGGTAATATGAAATGTTGAATAGAGTATTTTTGTGACTTGGTTCATCTTAATCTATAGCTAGGGTTCTCAAGTACTTGAATTCTCATCATATTCCCATTCTTTTCTAGTATTGTTACTCTTATCTTATCACCTCACATGATAAGTAGGTTATAATGTTGAAGGAAAATACTTTCTACTAGTTTTTTTATTAAGTAATTTTCTTTTAAAGTACACACTGAAACTAATATTAAAGGTTGATATAATTATGAAGATGAAAGCAACATATTTGTAGGTAAGTATTTGTAATATTTGATGATGAGGAACAAACATAAAATGACCATAGGTAGAATGCAACAGGGTGAAACCATAACCTGGTGAACATAATTTTTTTCCAAATGAAATAATGTGATGATGAAACACTGAAAAGAAAGTTGAACAACAAAATCTAACTATATTCATGAAAATTTGAACTTCACTCTCTCAGAATAGTTGTTATCTTCTCTCCCTATCTTTGCACCTGCTGCATTAGCACCTCTGTAAGTTACATAATGACTAAAAGGAGAACTCATTACTTTCATTTCCTCACTCTCATCTGACACACCACAAAAGCTTGTCAGCTCATTATGCTGTTTCCTCATATAATCCCTTTGACCATTCATTCATTTACAAGAAAAAAAGTTGAAAAAAATGAAGAAACTCATGATTTTCTTCTATTTTCTATTGAGCTATTAATGATTTAGATTACCTAATAACTTCATCATTTATTGCTTTCATTTCTTGACAGTGACACACATTGCTATCTCCATGATTTCCTAAACGGATTCTTCCTGTGTAATGTTTGTACTTCAACATAACATTGCTTTTGTTTCTGTGTTTGTTCGTGTGTTAGTGTGTGTCTGTGAGAGTGTGTGAGAGAGAAGAGAAAAAATGGTTGGTGTCATTATGGATTAAATAAAATGCAATGCATGGTTTTAAATTGATAATTCAATTACACTGTGAACTTTTATATTACGGTAAAATAAAATAAAAATGTGGTCCATGTGCTCAAAATTGCAATTGCGATCTCCCAAGCATAAAAAACATACAAACTCAAGATATGACATCGACACGTCGACATCTATACTAATTTTAAAAAAATAAATGAATTTATTAAACCTAATCATATGTGTTGGTGTAAGTATCAAACATCAACAATTGCAAAAACCTTAAAAAAAATAAATGAATTTATTAAACCTAATCATATGTGTTGTAATTATCAAACATCAACAATTGCAATAACCTTAAAATCTTTTATATTGTGGTCGTAATTGTGGTTGGGACCTAAATTTTAAAACATGACATAGTGTACAATGTGTCATGCAAAGATGTGTTCATGGTAAGGGAGAGAAAATTATAGTAGAGAGTTGGGGACAGTGGACAGATTACTCTGAAAAGAGTGATGTAAGCACAAGGAAAGTGGTGTTGGGGGCTACAAAACAATTGAATGAGGTTTGGATTTTATTGAAAGGTGGTGATGCCTTCTAGTGGACATACTATATTCATATTTTGTTCTTTTCAGATAAAGAAAAATAATGATATTTTCTATTTAACAAGTTTGGTATGGGAGGAAAGGAAATCAAAGAATGGCACAATAGTCCTTTGGTCAAGGAACAGGTGTTGTTGATACTGAAAGGATGCCCCATCCCTTTCCTTCAATTAAAGGAGGTGGAATCTCTGCCCTCCCATCCTTCACAATGTCTATGTCCCATTTCAGATTAAATAAAAATGAAAACGTTTTGGTATTTTTTTATTCATTTAAAAAGCTCTAGGTGTGGAAGTATCTATCAATTCTACTTATGACTAATTTTCATCAGAGAACTCTAGCACCTATGGTGAAATTTCTGTCCCCAAAAACTCAGATGATCACTTTTAATTAAATTTCTATAAAAAATTTCAAAGTATAGAAAATAAGAAAACATTTAAGTATATTTTTTTTTTAAATTATGATATAGGTAATTAGTGAGATCTCTCCACACAATCATACTTTTTCTATTGACAATGATCATACCATCTAAAATTTACTTAGTAGATTTTTTATTGACATTAAGTTTGACAAAATTACAATAATACTATGGTTTTGTAAAAGTTTTTTTTAAGGGATTTTTGTTAAAATTTTAAAATATGGCTTTTGCCAAACAACATTTTTCATCTTAATTCGACTACTCTCATCGTCAATCCAAACATACATTTAAAATTCACACTTAATATCATTGTGACAAATGTAATGTCGGTAAGTAGGGGTGTTCGCGGTGCAGTTTGGTTTGGTTTAGTTGACTTTTAAAATAAAATCCAAACGAAACCGAACCAATGCGGTTTGGGTTGGATCGGATGGTGCGGTTTTTTTGAGACAATACAATTTTTTGTTTTCAACATTAAAATCGAGTTAAAAAGCTATAACACAACATATTTCCAGCAATGTTTTCGACATTATTTTAAATTTCATCCAACATTACAATTTTATTTTCACCAAACAATATATACGAAATTAAAAATGTGAACAAAAAGTAATTCTATTATGTAAGAAAGGTAAAAAATTAAGATTTTATCATTCTATAAAATTTCAAGTAGTACATAAATATATTTTTGAAATAAAAAAACAAAAAAGAAACTTAACAAGAAGAAAAAATATATCAATTTTTAAAAGTTTATATGAGTATTAGTTTATGTGACATAGGTTCAATTATCATTTTTCTTATGTTGCGGTTTGGTTGGTAAAATAAAAACCGCAAACCGAACCAAATCATGTGGTTGAGTAAAAAAATGATATGAATACATCCAAACCAAATGCGGTTTTTGCGGTTTCGATTTGGGTTGGTTCGGTTTACGGTTTTTCTATTGGGTTGGTTCGATTTTGAACATCCTGTCAGTAAACATAAGCTGATTATGAAGGAGAAGAAACCAATTAATTAATTGGAAAAAGGGGAAGATTTCCATAAATGTGTCTTTAGAAACATATAATTTATTAATTAGGTGACAACAAAACATAGTAACTTATAATGCATACTTCTAAGCAGGCAAATATATTTCTTCCATCACAAAATAGTTTATTATTATACTATATATACGTATGTATAGAAAATAGGTGTGGGAGAAAAGTATGTAATTAGATATTATTTTGGAATGTTTGGTGGCTTATTATAGGTTATAGTTAATGGCTAGGGTTAGATATAGATTCCACCTGACCCCATTTTTCGTCTTAAAAGAATAAGACACATAACCCTCAGTCCTCACGCCTCAGTTATTTGGTAATGTAAGTAAAAGATACCCTAATTGGTTATCCGTGATGTCTATCTATAAAATTCAGTGTTTCTTGAAGTGATGGAATTTCTTATCTCCTTAACTTAACAAACTGATTTGTTTCTACACTTGAGTTAAATTATTACTATAAAGCTTTTCACATTTTCCAACATTATAAAAAATCTTATTGTTTGTTTTGTTTTGTTTATTTTATTTGAACTTTAGTCCTCAAATATATAGACGACTATTACACATGTAACCAAATATGCATGTCTGCTACCTATGCTGTGAAGGAGATGCAAATAAGATTGGCATCAAGGTTCGGATTTTTTATTTCAATTGTAATAAAGTTTATTGGTGGCAACATCGTCAAGAGTTTGAGTTCAACTTGTTTTGGGGAAAGCTTGGACATTCTACGTTAAATAATTTCTATATAAAGAATGTTAGCAACACTCTCTCTAACACTTACTCTATCATTGAGTGAAATCAATGTGGACTCCACTACTTTAATTGAGATCCATTTTCAAAGTGTGGGATCTTCTTCAAGATAAGTTTGTAAAAAATTTACGAGAATTGCTCTTCTTTCATCTGTTTTTCTCATTCCCGTCCTACGTGAGTTAATTCACGCTGAAAAATGCACCTACGTGAGTTAACCCATGTTAAAAATGCACATGCGTGAGTTAACTCACGCTCGACTATTTTATGGGAGTGAGCAAAACCAGATGGGAGAAGAGCAATTCTCAAAATTTAAACTTGGTTCTATAACCACTATTAAGTGGCTCTCACAAATGTCACATCACACTAATTAATACAACTCAAACATATTTTGCTCCAATGATAAAAAAATTAAACTATTTATACGAACCCATACTTTTAATGATTTTTTTATTTGCAACTTTTAATATGAGAAAATAAACCAACTTTTAATTCGATGATACTATAGTTTATTTAAGCTATTTCAATCATTTATTTGTTAGCCACACTGCCACAATGATTCATCCAATGAGAAAGAAAAAAAACAGTTCATCATTCTATAGAACTAACTTAAATACATTCATTAAAGATACTCTAAGGACCTTATAAAATAGTTTAAAGGTGGATTCTCACTGTTGATAGTGAATATGAAAAGGGAAAAAATATGACATTTCACTGAAAATGGTGACGGGTCACCTTTAGACCATTTTTTTAGATCCATATTTGAAGGAGCAATTCATGTTATTGAGATTCATATAATTTGGGGTGTGACAATGGCGATCAATAGACATGTTTTCTTTGATGAGCAGTTCATGTCAAAGCAATAAGTTCCAACAGGTTCCAACAGATATGTCAGCATCTCAAGGAAAAACTTCTAGTAAATAGGTGATTCAAGTGGATATCAACTATTCTACTACATCTAATAGAATATATGCATATAAAAAATATAGTATGTTTACTAGACATGACTGCTAGAGCATGCCAATGATCATAATATTACAACATTGATATGATGATCGTGTTGATATGTGTGTGTACATGTTCTTCATATATATATATATATATATGGATCATAGTTGAATGTATCATCAAAAAATTTCTGGAAGATGAGGCTGATTGCAAATTTACCAAGTGCACCAAACTGTAACAAATAATAGAGGGATAACAGTATCGTCTCCACAGGGATAGTCGTCAACTCGGAAATTTAATTAACTTATTAAATTAGAAAGCAATAAAAAGGGTTTAAGGGGTTTGCACTTTGAATTGTGTGTTCAATGTGAATAGTAGTTGTTAACAGAAAATAAAAGGGTTTCCTTCAGAGGTTAGACAATGATTAGGATTCTTCGAATCTCCTCTGTCTTTTTTGTCGGAGTAATGCAATATTCAACATCAATTATGATTAAGTACTTGATAAACGATGATTTGATTATGAAACTGTTAAAGCTCTATGAACTTACCAATGGTAACTATGCTTAACTAGAGCAGTACGAAGTAAATTCTCAATGGATGAATCATAATCTAGCATCATACTTAAAAACCCTAACTTGATTAAGATAAATAAGCTACTTTCAATTTTAGTTCTTGTTCGGATTGAAGCAAGGTAAGTCAGCAATATGCCTTAATCGAGAGATCATACATAGATAAGTCCTCGGACTTAGTGCGCCTGCAATTAGGTCTTATTTGTGTCGAGGGGTCTAAAAGCAATACGTGTGGAGTAATTGAAAGTTAAATAAGACTTAAATCATAACTGAATAAAGAAATTGCATTAATGAATTCCAACAAATAAACATGTGTTCATCTTAGAACCCTAATCAGAAGGAGTTTAGTTGCTCATGGAAACAAAAAACATTAAACAAGATAAGAATACAAAACATACTCAAGAAAGGAGTTAAGGAAAACCTAACTGCTCCTTGATGCTTGCTTTCACCTTAAACCACCAAATTTTTGAATGGATCAAAGTGTTTGCAATGGTATCTATTTATAGGCAAGTTTAGAACTAGGTTTCTAGGCTTTTTCCACCTGATCCAGCTTGAAAAACAAGCCAGAAGGCAAAATTACCTAAAACCATGCGCCTGGGGCGCATGGTGAGGTGCTTGGGGCAGGGCTTTCTTGCCTTCCTGAAGGTGTTATGCGCATGGGGCACATGGGGAAGGAAATTGGTTGGAAAATACTGTTTTTCTGCGTTCTCTGAGTGATCTTCCATCCTTCCATCTTGAGACTTGGGACATTATTTTTCTACATTGTATTGCCTTCAAAAACCTTCTTGAACTCCATTGATCTTCATTGTCTTTCCTCCATGACTCCATGTTGTGTCTTAATTTTCCGATTTACATGATTTCTCACTAAAATGACTCTAAACACCTGTGGAGTATTCGATTTTGGGAAGAAATGGAATTACATGGTCTAAAACGAAAAAGATACAAAATGTCCCTTAATCTATAAGAAACTCCTCAAAAAAATTGCTAAAATGACCTCATACTCTATTAAAAGACTCAAAAACATAGCTAAAATAACATCAAATACCATGTCATCAGAGGTCTTAATCGACGTTTTGTAGATGGACTTTATTTGTTTATTAATGTTGTAAAATGGTCATTGATTGTCTTATGTGAAAAGGAGGTTTGATTTCCTTGTAAGATGTGTATATGTAGGGTGTAGGGAGCTTGCAACTAAAAAGAAATAAAGTTGCATTTATATAATAATGGATTCATACATAACTATTCAATTTAGACAAGTCATGGTGAATGGACCGCGATAGGTGTTGTAGAGAAAAATGTAAGTCCATCAGGTGTAATATATTATCAATAGTTGAATTCAACGAATCATGATTTTCAATGCTCTTGGGTTTTACCAACAAGAAGATGATAATACATAAACACTTCCAAATGCTCTAGATATATACAAATAAATTGTTGTTTGAAGAGCTCCACATTCAAAGTTATCGATGTGAGTTATAATTTTAGGTCTAAAGTCTCAATTTCATGTTCCTGAATTAACTTTAGATTTAATGACCAAAATGATGTTGGATGCAACACCCATTACATACGATTTGCCGCAAATTTAATATGAAGCAAACAATTAGGGTTTGGTGTGAAGGGAGTTGGTTGTTTTGTTAATGGTTACATACAATATTATGATAATGATTTGGTATAATTCATGGTTGATAACCGGCAAATAAGTTGGTTATCACATTGCACTTAGCCCCCATAATGGACAAGTAATTGAGTGATTGCAATGCCTTAAACATCTAATCAGTGCCTATTTCAGGATTTTATAGTTTTAAGTGCTTTTAGTACTTTGGAACTAGTAATGCTTGTTTATGATGTTTGATGATGTAGGTTAAGGAATGGCTCTAAAGATGTGGGAAGCTGCATCGTGGATTGAAGATGTATCGCTGAAAATGTGGAAAGCTGCAGCGTCCTGAGACGTAAGATGGGAGTGAATCACCCTCACTAACATTCCAAGAATGACCCTGTTTGAACTCATGACAAGAGAGGAGGTTATTGACGTAAGATGAGAGTGACTCACCCTCACGAACATCCCAAGAATGACCCAACCTTCCTCTTGGAAAAGCGAAATGAATAATGATGCCGCCTTAGAAAGTTATATCTTGAAAAACACCAAATTGAATAAACATTCCCTCATAGCTGAAGTGAAAGAAGTTGTGTCATTTGATTCATTTGTTTGATAACATGGTTACTGTTTTTTCTTTAGGATGTTGTTTACATAGGAGCAATATAGGTTGCAATGCACACACACACACACACACAATTTTAGTGTGAGAAATAATCACAAGTTATGTTGTAGGGGGATGGCTAGAGTTTACTTGAGAAGATATATCTGAGGTTAGCACACTAAAGAAAAACCAATTGGATGATTACTAGGAGTGGGCTATAATTTAGGAACTGTTTTAGGTCAATGCTTGAGCTGCATCACTCGAGGACGAGCAATCGTCAAGTTTTGGGGTGTGATAACCGACAAATAAGTTGGTTATCACGTTGCACTTAGTCCCCATAATGGACAAGTAATTGAGTGATCACAATGCCTTAAACATCTAATCAGTGCCTATTTCAAGATTTTATAGTTTTAAGTGTTTTTAGTACTTTGTAACTAGTAATGCTTGTTTATGATGTTTGATGATGTAGGTTAAGGAATGACTCTAAAGATGTAGGAAGCTGCAATGTGGATTGAATATGTATCTCTGAAGATGTGGAAAGCTGCAGCGTCCTGGAACTCTAGCAGGGACGTACATAGTACGAGTACGTGAGTCCAGTCTGTCCATTGCTTAATAAGGAAGAATATGAGTTGTCCCCAATGATTGGAATCCTAGGAATAATAAAAGAGTATGTCAGTGGGTAGGTAGGATTGGATAAGGACGGATGGATAAGGACAACCCATGTAAAATGATCAAAGGGTACAACTTGTAGTGGGTGGTCTTGTACTATAAAAGGACACCCATGTGTCAGTGCCAAAAGTCAGAAAATTCATCTTAGAATTTGAGAGGCCAGGTTACGGCTAGGGTTAGCAGCTTTAGAGATCTCATTCCATCTCATTTCTTCCATAGATGAGCATGGTATCTAGATTCTAGAGTTTTTAGAGTAGATTACTTGGTGATTCTTTGGCTCACCTACTCCTTTAAGGATTGTAATCTTGTGACACCTTTATATAATCTATCTATTTAGTTTTCTATGTTTTCATTTATGTTCATCTTCATTTCCATTTCCATGGTTCAACTCACCATGAACTAAACCCTTTCTAGTGGTTTAGACATGGTGAGGTGATGATTTATTTATTTACTTGTGATATATAAAGTTGTAGCGTCGTGCTTTACTATAACAAACTTTTTTAACTCAAAATCTTTAGAAATAAATTCTGATCACTTTTATTTCTAATGATATAGCTCCCTGATCCCGACAGGGTATGTGAGTGGAAAATGTTTGTTAGATATGATTTTGTCCTTAAGCACCACACCATTAAAAGGATCAAGAGAGACTACTTGAATTGATTATCTTGAACGTAGAAGAGCCTTGAAGCTATATGAAGCTATAGCTCTGTGAATCTCAGTTAGCTTAAGAGGTTAATAAACGACCATAGCGCTGAGAGTCGCAGAATCTATACCACGCTATAGCTAAACGCTACATTCTTGGTAGGACTCTTGTCATATGGCACATAAGACCCGATAGCTTAATACCTTAGTGCGGAAAGGCCGGACACCTGAACCTAGCAACTGTTGTGTGTTAAGTCTCGTGATCGAGCCCAAAAATGAGTGTTGTCCCGACCTTAACATGATGGATGAGGTAACAGTCCCTAAGACAAATTGGTTCGCCAAAAAGCTGATTATTGAGAGATATAGCTATATGAATCACAGAGTTGCAAAAAGCTAATAAACGGCTATAGGATTGTGAGACAAAGAAGCTATATAAGGATATAGCCCTGTGTATCTCAGAGACTAAAGATGCTTTGAACCGGCTGTAGCTCTGAGCGACACAGGAAGCTATACCTAAGCTATAGTTCTGTAAATCGCAGTAATGTTTTATCATAACTGAACCTAGATCTAAACCACACTTTCCATCTTGAGATTTTCTAAAGACTTTAACTGCTTTCCCAAACTTAACCTTTTACTTTTACTATGTGACAAATGTTTTATTTTATTTTCTTACAAAGAAGTTTTCTGCTGAAAAGCTACGCGAAGCTATAGCTCCACAGTCCCTATGAGATCAATATCTTTTTATACTATAACTAGGACAATGTATTCTTGCACTTAGTCTTTCCATCTTAAAATACTCATAGTGTTTTGGGAGACACCAATGGTGCATAAGTTGAATGTATATTTTGTCAACAACCAAGATATGGTTTGAAGCAAAACTCCATGAGAAGTTGGGGAAAACCAATTACAAGGAAGTTAATATTTTATTTACCCATTATATCGGGACTGCATAGGATGTTTACATCAATGCATCTTCAGGTAAAATGATGTGACATTATGAAAATAAGACAAACACAGGTGAGGCGCGACACTCGTTTGATGGTTTTTCGTGGAAACATCTTGATCAAAAGCCACCTGATTTTGCATTAGATCCATGAAATATACGACTTAGTTTATGCTCATATGGATTTACATTGTATATCTAGGCATCAACTACACCTTATTCGTGTTAGCATATTATTGTTAACCCATACAATCCCCTCCTTACATGTGCATGTATAAACCTTACATGTTCTTAGTTGTTGTTACACCAAGTGAATTTAATCCAACATCTGGTATCGATATATATATATATATATATATATATATACACACACACACACACACACACACACACACACACACAACCTTTAATTGATGATTTGAAGAGGTTGTGGAATGTTGTGTTGACACATGATATTGCACGTAAAGAAAATTTTATGATGAAAACAATTTTGATGTGGATCATTAATGATTTCTCTCGTTATGGTATGTTGTATGGATATGGGACACATGATGAACTGACATATCCTATTTGTTTGGAAGACAAATTAGCGTTTACATTAAACTTTGGTGGAAAGATTATGTGGTTTAACTCTCATCGTAGGTACTTACTCCAAGATAAGTCATTTAACAAAAATGCATTCTTTGAGGGAAATATTGAAACTCGTGGATCTTCTGTAAGGCTGACATTAGAACAGGTTTGTGACAAGTCAAAGATATGCCAAATGACAAGTTGTACCTGGTTTTGTTTCCAAAACACAAGGTTATTGACAGTGGTACAACTGGACAAGTATTTTTCGGGATCAGTTGTATTTGAAAAGATAACATATTTAGACAAAATCTCGATGGCATGCATACTTAAATTTTTTTTCCTTGAAAACATATTTAACAATGTGATGAATGTAAAAGGCAAAACGAACAATGACAAAGATATGAAAGCCTTAGCCTTATATTGCAGACCAATGACTTGTTGTTGGTGGAACAAGCTAATGGTAAGTGTCTAAAACTCAGTGTGAATCACACTCTAATCATTGAACAATAAAATATGTTTATCGATGGACGTAGGGACTTTTGGTCAGATTTTTTTACCGAACATTGTGTGCTCCTTTTGTTGCACTTATTAGTTATTTTCAAACATAACTCATTTTTGCTATTAACTGCCTTAGAACATGAAATAAAGTCAATATTGAATACATTGTACACAAAGAATAGTCAAATATGTTTATCGATGGACGTCTGGACACTTGGCCAAAATTTGTTACCAAGCATTGTGTGTTCTTTTTTTGCACTTATTAGTTTTATTTTCAAACATAACCCTAATTTATACTGTTAATTCTCACTCAAAATGGACACAGTAACTACATTACCGACTTTTTTTTAATATATTTGAAATTTGTAATGTAGACTTCTATTTAGAGACAAAGGATATAACTTAGAGTTAATATGAAATACATAATTATGAATAAAAATACTCCCACCGTCTCTTTTATAAGCCCCATTTACTTTTATTACATACTCAACCCGTTCATAATTGTAAGACCTTTCACAAAAAAAGTTTTTTTTATCTAAATATAAGACTATCTACAAATTTCTAGATGCACTTTACTATTTTTTCAAGTATAACCCTTATTAATACTATCAAGGTATATTGGAGCATGAAAAATAAATATTAAATATATCTATACACAAAGGACAGTAACAGTCACATACATTTCTGACAAATTTATTACTCCAATTTTTTTTTAATACTGTGTTTTTTATAAAGTAGGCTTATAGAAAGGGACAGGGGTATATTTTAAAAATGGATAATGAATTAAGTGTGGTCATTTTGAATGTGAATTTTTTTTTAAGTATTAATATGTATATTGTATAATGACTAATATTATTAAGGGGTATGTTTTAAAAAAAATTATAAATACAATTTTTATTTGTATTTGTGCTTAGACCAGATACAATGGGGAGTTTAATGGTGTGTTGAATGATGAAAAGTGGTGTAATGGTGTGTTTAGTATGTGTTGAATGGTGATGTGGAGGAGTGAGGAGTTGAATGAATTCAACTGAGTTTAATGCCTGCGCCGAATACACGTGGCAGCTTGCCACTTGCTGAAATCAGGCGCGTGTGAAACACGCGCCGACAGGGCGCGTCACGCGCAGAAGGAAAGAGAGAGAAGATGCTGTTTGGATAAAGGCATGATACGTGTGAGCTTCTGATTGGTTTGCTGGATTTTTATTATCTTAATAATTTCAACTCAATTATTTCATTGTAAATTAATTTTAAAAAAAAAATTACCAAAATTCATGATTTTTTTTTCCTCTATAAATAGAGACTTGGTTCATTTGATTTGGACACAAAAAAAAAACCAAGTTTTTCAGTATCATAATCTTATTATTATCCTTCTATTAGCTTTCCTTTGAAGTTTTAAACTTGTTTTTAGTGAAATGGATCCAAATAATAATAATTTCAACACCCAGAATTCTTCTAGTTACCCATTTAGCTACCAAAATCCCAACAATTATCAACATCCAAATCAATTTCCAAACCAACGTCCTCAAAACATGCATAATTTTGGTTTTGCACCAAATTTCAACCACCCATCCTCTGTTCCAAACTTTAATCCATATTATGGATCTATGATGGGATATCCATCTCAAACACCCCCGTTTAATGGTTATATGCCAATGGGAAATGAAAACTTTCCGAGTGTTGGTGCACCTGAATTTCCTGAATTTTCAACACAAATAACTCTTGGTGGCATGACAAGTGGTAATGAAGTCACTCCAAATCCAGAGGATTCAACTCCTAAGAGCAAGAAAGCCCAGCAACTAGCATGGAACACTGAACAAAATTTGGTGCTAATTAGTGGGTGGATTAAATATGGAACAATCAATGTTGTTGGGAGAAATCAGAAAGGTGAAACATATTGGGGTAAAATTGCTGAGTATTGTAATGAGCATTGCTCATTCGATCATCCGCGGGATGGTGTTGCATGCCGAAACCGTTTTAATTATATGAACAAAATACTGAATAAATGGATTGGCGCTTATGAAAGCGCTAAGCGTATGCAAGGAAGCGGTTGGTCGGAGAATGATATTTTGGCAAAAGCGCAGGAATTATATGCAAGTGGGAAGAATATTTAATTTACTTTAATGGCAGAATGGCACGCTCTCCGTGATCAACCACGTTAAGGTAGTCAAGTAGGAAATATTGGCTCAGGCAGTAGTGGATCTAAGAGATCTCACGACAGTGATGCATGTGGCTCATACTCTGTAGGATCTACTGCTCGTCCAATGGGTAGGGAGGCAGCTAAGAAAAAAGGTAAAAAGAAAAGTAAGGAAGCTGCCTTGGAGGTGGTGGATAAAGAGTGGGCTGAATTCAAACAATTCAAGGAGAAAGAGCTTGAACGATTGGACAAGATAACGTCGGTGCAACAGGAGGCTAACCAATTGATGAAAGAAAAGACTCATGCTAAGAAAATGAAAATGTATCTAAAACTAAGTTCCGAGGAGAATCTCGATGATCGGAAGCAAAAGTTGTTGGATATGTTGAGCCAAGAGCTGTTTGAAAATTAATTTCAATCAAATTGTCTGTGGCTTTTGGCTGTAATGTATGAGTTATTGTGTAATTTCAATCAAATTGTGGCTGTAATGAAATTGTCCGTTGATTAATTTCAATCAAGTAATTTCAATCAAATTTCAATCAAGTCCCCAATGTTTGCTTTAATAATTGTCTGTGACTTTTGGCTGTAGTGTTTGCTTTAATAATTGTCAGTGATATCTGTAGTGTTTGCTTTAATAATTGTCCGTGACTTTTGGCTGTAGTGTTTGCTTTAATAATTGTCAGTGATATCTGTTGTGTTTGCTTTAATAATTGTCCGTGACTTTTGACTTTAATGTTTGGAAATTATTGTGTTTGAATATGTACCACCCAATCCTTATCTGAGTATTAACTCAATACAATAACTTATTTCGAATCCGTCAATGTCCACCACTTAATGTACTTGTATATAGGGACTCATAGATACATACATTGAATCACCAATATCCCAAATCTCATTCAATCTACTTCAAAATATCACAAAAAACTATTAATGGATCCATCAGAATATCCTTTTGATATCGCAGCCTACAAACAAAAATGTGAAATGGAAGAAACTTATATCGCCAGCCGATTCAGAGAGCGTCGAAACAAAATATTGGAAGATAGTGCACCTCGTAGTAGAAAATATCTCAATAGAGATCATGCAGCGGCAAACCAAAGACTAATTGACGACTACTTTGCCAATGAGCCTACATATGACGATGCAATGTTTCGTCGTCGGTACCGGATGCAAAAACATGTTTTCCTTCGAATCGTTGGGGACCTTTCAAGTAGTGATAACTACTTCACCCAACGAGTTGATGCAGCCAATAAAGAAGGTATATCACCCTTAGCAAAATGTACCACAACAATGCGAATGCTAGCATATGGTGTGGCAGCAGATGCGGTCGATGAATACATCAAAATAGGAGGTACTACAGTATTGGAGTGCTTACGTAGATTCTGTAAAGGAATCATACGATTGTATGAGCAAGAGTACCTGAGAGCACCAACCCAAGATGATCTGCAAAGAATACTACATGTAAGTGAAATGCGGGGGTTCCCAGGGATGATCGGGAGTATTGATTGCATGCACTGGGAGTGGAAAAATTGTCCTAAAGCATGGGAAGGTCAATTTGCTAGGGGGGATAAGGGAACCACCACAGTTATTCTTGAAGCAGTTGCATCTCATGATCTATGGATTTGGCATGCCTTTTTTGGATGTCCGGGAACGTTGAACGATATAAACGTTCTAGACCGGTCACCAGTGTTTAATGATGTGGAACAAGGAAAGGCTCCAAGTGTGAATTTTTTTGTGAATCAACGTCCCTATAACATGGCATACTATCTAGCTGATGGTATCTACCCTCACTACACCATTTGTTGTCTCTGGCAACACTTTTTTAGGCAACATGTAAAAATTGTTGCCTAAAAATCGCTAAGGCAACGTTTTCTGACTGTTGTCAGAAATATTTTCGCAACCCTTGGAAAACGTCCCCTAAAATACCTTTGGGGACGTTTTTGGAGTGTTGCTTTGTTAACTCTTTGACATCGATTGTTAAATGTCCCCTAAAATACTTTTGGGGACGTTTTTCAGTGTTACTCTATTTTATAAAAACATGTGTGTATTTGTTGAATTAAAAAACTGAGAAAATAAAAAATGAAAGGAAGAACACGTAAGCACTTCTTCTCTCCCTTCTTGTCACTCTTATTCTCTCACTTATTCTTTCTCTTCTCTCTCCATTAACTACAACAACTCCTTTCATGATTCAATTTTTTTTTTAAAGAAAATCAGATTTCGAAAAGAAAATTGAAGGAAGAACACGTGAGCAGAAAAACTATTTACAACTCCAATCCATTCTTCATCTCCACCTTCAATCATGGGAAAAAGAAAGAGAGATCCTATTGTTCTACGGTAAATCTCTTACAACCAACAATTTCACCTTTAACTCTTTTTCTGCACTCCAATTTCCCCTTTTCATCGATTCTGATTATTGCTTTTCTACTTGTTTTGATTCTCTGCGTTTTTTCTTTTCATCAAAATTGGGATTAGGGTTCTCTTTTCTTCTGCATTTTTTTGGTATTTTAACTCAAATTTTTTGTGTTGGTGTTTTTATAGGGTTTCATTGGATCGTATTTTGGGGGCAATTGCTGAATTTGGAAAATTCCCAATTTTAACTAGAGATTGATTGAATGGAAAACATCAATATTTGTGTTGTTGTAAGGAGTTTAAATTTATATTTCTGGGTTCATTGAAGGTGGAGATGAAGGTTGGAGATGGAGAATTGTTTTTGCTTCTCACGTGTTCTTTCTTTTCTAGAAAAGGGTTTATTTCACCCGTAGTTTCTTTTGTTTTGTTATAGGGTTCTTCACGCCCCCTGCTTGCCTATTTCAACTTTTTTTATTTCAATTTACATGTTGAAGATAGTTTCATTCAGTAAATGATTTCAATAATTTATTTATATATCATAGTGAATTATTCATGGAATTATTGTTACAAGTGCTGAACTTTGGTCAATGTTATATGTCAAACGTGAAATTTCAGCAATAGAGAATGAAAAAAAAAACCTGATGTGACTGAGATTGAGGTTTGAGAATGACTTAGAAAGTGGAGAAGGAGAGAGGGGCAATGAGTCCACTCCTGATTGTAGTGTTGGAAAGGAGACATCGAAAGGTATGAATATTTTATGTCACTAAACCAATATTTCATAGGCATTTGAGCTTAATATTTACTCTTGGAAGATGTTTATGTATATTTCTGGTGATTTTCCATGGATGCTTTTAATCTATGAAACGCAGACTTACATGGACACGTCGACACCCATAATAATTTGAAAAATTGACTTAATTCAATGTAATCCTATGTGTTAGTGTCGTGTCGGTGTTGGATAAGATACATATCCGACATCGGGGCACGCCTTATCCGATAAGTGTACGTGCTTCATAACTTGTAATTCTTTTAGTCGGTTCTTGTACTCTCCATACTCTGATTTTTTCTTCGTAGGTTGAGCATGTTGTACTAAATGGATATATGAGATAAAACTTCTAGTAACACGTTGCAGTTGGGATGGGTATCTCTCTGAACTTTTTTTTATACTTTTATTGCTTTCTTACATATGTATTAATTAATTAATTAATTAACATGTTCTCTTAAGGGTTGAATTATGAATTTAAAGTATAGTGTTATTCATTTATACTTTTTCATGATTCCGAAGTGATATATACCGTCACTCTTTCTTCATCTTCACAGTCGCTGGTAAAGTTAACTTCACAATCTCTTTTCCTCTTTCGCGCAAAGGTAACACATCACAATGACACAATCTCAGTTTCACTCTTTCGCGCTTTCAATTTCGCTTGGATCTCATCGTAGTTGACTTCGATTCATGCTTTTTCTCTGTTATGAAGCACAAATTTGATCTATTTGATTGCAGTTAACTCCATTCTCACCGTCGCCATGGACAGTCAACTCTCACTGTTTCCGTAAAACCGTGTTCTGTTGTCGTCGCTGCGCTACACCTGAACAAATCCCAGGTCCAATCTTTCTCCTTCAATTTACATCTCTTGTTGCATGTGCTTTTTTACTCTTGTTGATGTGCTTGTGATTCTCTTTGAGCGAGCTTATGAAAACAATATACGGCGTGCCCATAAGTTGTTTATGAAAGAGCTTATAACCATTAAATTCGTAAAGACCTACTGTCAGAAAAACTGTCGTAAATACTTATGCAGGCATTGTTTTGAGTGGGAATTGAACCATTGGAAAATAGACAAAATTTAACACGAAATGGGCTCTGGAAGAACTTAATTTCGTTATGCTATGACTGAGAAAATTGAGTTAGAAGTTTCAGTACTGAATTGAAAATCTGCACTATTGTTGCTGGTACGTTTCTGTTATATCTCTCTGTACATACATCATTTTGGAATGGGACTTGGACCATTTGAAAGTAGATAAGATTTAACATGAAATAGACTTTGGAATGGCTTAATTAACTTATGTTATGATGGAGAAAACTGCGTTACAAGTTTCAGTTGTTGAATAAAAAAATCTGCACTAATGTGGTTGTAATGTTCATGTTATAATATTCGGTACAGTGATCGGATTGGACGGACAAGTACTAGATTTCATTAGGAACAAATACAAGAAGCAATTGAAGAAGGGATCAGAAGTTAAGCTTGGGTATATGTACTTGGAGCAAAGTTGGTTAAAGTTGGTGGCTTTGATTTCTTCTCATTTTGGATTTTTTGTTTTTATTACTATAAGCTTATTATCTTTCATGAGTTTTCTCTTTTTTACAAGTTGAAGTGTTAGATATCTCTGTTCAAATAAATATGTTACCAATGATAAGAAACCAAACCCAAGACATTTTATCTTAGGGGCACCTACAAAATACAGAACACATTCTAATAATGTCTTATACAAGGTAGATGCCATTTGTAAGATCATCATATGATAGTTTCTTAATAATGACTAACCCTTTTTGTTGGAATACCAAAAAGAAATTATATTGATGTATTTATATGTGAAAACAAATGTTTACTAATATGTTACATACAAGTATATGAAACATGGCCCTTAGTGAGTTTGAGCTACAACTTGTGATCATAAACAAGCCTAATCGTATCAACTATGAGACTCACTCTAAAAGACAGCACCAGGGTCCCAAAGGACTCCAGCTAACCAAGCTCCAATTCACTAGAACATAACTCGCAACAACCTATTTGCGGTTCTGTTTTGAGTGTGTTTTACTTGTTTTGGTTTTTATTCGTGCGAGGTATAACTCTTGTTGATGTCTTGATTGTCCTTTGAATCAACAATATCTACGGTTGATATATTTTGTTTTATTTTCTTATGCAGCAAGATATCAATGACGATGTTGAAAATGATGACATAGATGAGGAATTTCAAGAGGAAGACGTAGATGATGAATTTCTTGAGGACATCGTAGGTGATGAATTTCAAGGTGATGAATTTCAAGATGATGACCTAGATGATGAAATTCAAGAGGATGACATCGGTGATGAATTTCAAATGGAGGATTTGGATGATGAATTCCAAGACCAACTTGAATGAGTTGGATGGTGTTTTATTTTGGATTGTAGTTGAAACCATTAAACTTGACCGAACTATGGTTTTGTTATTTTGTTAGGCTCATGCTTCGAAACATTAAACTTATTAAGTAATGTTCGACATTTTGATTACTATTTTGTGTTGAATTAATGTTTGAACTATTTTGGTATAATACAGTTTTTGAGAATGTATTGCTAAATTCGATCTTTTTTTTAGTTATAATTGACAATTTTAATATTGCCTTTAAGCCATAACTACGTTTCTAAAATAATTGAAAAATTGTAATATTATAAGAGGACACTCTAAAAATGTTGCTTGTAAGCTATGGCAACGTTTATTAATTGTAGCCACCTATGGCAACATTTAAAAACGTCCCCTCAAAATCCCCAGGAAAAACGTCCCCTATTCCTATGGTTTAGGCAACGATTTCAAAAAGTGTGCCCAAAGATCTTGAAAAAACGTCCCCTTAGACAATAGGCAACGCTGGCACAGGAGACGCCTGGAAAACGTCCCCTATACTTTTAGGCAACGTTTTTCATAGTTCTGGCAACATTTTTTAATTGTTGCTAGAGAGGATAAATGGTGTAGTGCCTTCTTATCCAACTTTCGTCAAATCGATTAGACTTCCTCAAAGTGAACCCGATAAGTTATTTGCAAAAGTTCAGGAGGGATGTCGGAAGGACATCGAACGTGCATTTGGAGTGCTTCAAGCTCGATTTAAAATCATCAGTGAACCAGCTCGCTTGTGGGACATAGCCGATTTGGGTATCATCATGAGGTCATGCATCATATTACATAATATGATTGTTGAGGATGAACGAGATACATATGCTCAACGTTGGACCGATTTTGAGCAATCTGAGGCAAGTGGATCTAGTACACCGCAACCATACTCGACCGAGGTGTTACCCGCTTTTGCAAATCATGTGCGTTCTAGATCCGAATTGCGTGATCCAAATGTTCATCGCGAATTGCAAGCGGATCTAGTGAAGCACATATGGGAAAAGTTTGGAATGTTTCATGATTAAAGATGATTTGTATCGTACTAATTAAGTTACTTGTGTCGTGTGCTTAATTTGTTGTCTTGCATTTTAAGTTATTTGTGTGCCGCGTGTTTAATGTATTGTATTGCATTTTAATTTAAGAAAATAAAAATAAATTATTTAAATAAATTTTGTTTTTACAAAAACACTAAAAAATAAATTGTTAAGTTTTTATTATTTTAATTTAATTATAATTAATAATTGTAATTTTATGTAATTATAAAAACAAAGTATAAAATTAAATAAGAATATGAAATAAAAAGTGGTGGGGTAGAGTGAGTGGTGGGGTAGAGTGTTGAATGAAAAACCATTGGAGAGGGTATTTGTTGAATGGTGTGTTGAATTATTATGTGGAAGAGAGAGAAAATGATGTGGAGTGTTGGGAATTGAAAAAGTGTGTGTTGAAGGGTGTTGAAAATAAAAACCATTGTAAATGGTCTTATAATTAGGGACAATAGTTTTTTAAAAAGGGGTTTATAATTAGGATAGAAGGGAGTAGAAGACAAACTTCTATATCAATAATTTAAAGCAGTTATCAATAATTTGATGTTGTAGTAGTAGTACACCGACAAAATATGAATATTTTCTTACGGTTGATTAATTTTGTTTCCCAACTAGAAACCATATAAACAGTGACAAAAAAAAACCATATCAGCATTCTACCAAAAAAAACTATAAAAACATTGAAAAAAGAGAGAGAGAGAAAGTGAACGAGTAAAATAAAATGGGAAAAGTCACCGTGAGTTTAGTTCAGTTGGTAAAGACAATGCATAATATATGTATGGGTCGGGGTTTGAACCACAGACACCCTATTTTTCACATTTAAAATATGTGAGCTCCAGCCACTAGACTACTTGACCCAAAAAAAGGGAGAAAAACAATGAACACTTTGCTCTTTTATAAAATTTGATTTGAATTGAAGTCTTTCACTTATTGATTTTCTTGTTGAAGCGTTGTCTCCCTTAACTCGTATAAATTAACCCTTTTTTTTACTATTTATGCGAGAAACATGAGTTGCTTTCTGTACTGCTCTCTTTAGTAATTTATCGTCTTAGATTATATGTTGTTTTAGTCATTTCACATATATTAAGTCATTTCATACGTATGAAAAAGAGAAATTATGAGTTATTTTACAAAATTATCTTTCATTAGCGGTAAGAGAAAGATAAATTAAAGTATTGAATAAAGAGAGTGATAAATAGTGAAGAGTATAATAGAAAAAATAACTTAAATGTTTTGTTGATATTATTAAATAAAATATAATTTAGAATAATATTTTTCCCAAACTGACATATAATTTATGATGGAAGTAAATAGAGACGCATATGGTGGAAAGAGTTCAAAACTAATGCAAAATGAAGATTGTGTGCCATCTTACCATCTAAGAAAAAAAAAAAGTGAAAGGGGAGAACAAGAAAAAATCATATTGTTACATATGATCTCTTGTCCAAACAAATGGCATGCTATGATCGATAACTTTTACTATTTTGTGGAGAAAAGAATAACTTATATTAATTTTAATTTCACAATTTTTGTCGACTACATTAAGTGATTATATATTATGTGCATGTCCAAATCAAACTCTGAGAGATACCATGTGTTCAATAAATAAGTCAACTAAGATATTAACTATTAAAAAAAGAGACACACCGGATAAATATTTGTAAATATAATAAATAAGTTGTCATTAATGAAGTAAAATTTCACTCTATGTCAAATTAATTATTGTTACATATAAATTTGCAAATGAAGAAAATTAAAAATAAAACGTGTTGATAGGGGAAAAACATTGCGACCTTTGAGACACTGATTGGGTAAAATTCACGTTAAACTATATCCACTATCATAAAGAGTATATTTTCTCAGATCATATATATCTATCAATAATTATGATGATAGATGGATGTGAATGTTTTTTATTTGTCTTTTATTTCTTTTAGTTACGGCCAACAAACATTGGTGGAAAGCTGTAAACATGAACGTAAATCATTTAGAAGTGTAGAGCTTGATGTCATGGCCGACTACTTTAGATGTATCATAATCCAAGTGTGTGGGGTACCTTACAATCTATGAAGCCCGAATACTGAAATATGGGGACATACCGGCAGGGGCGGAGCTACCCTACAGTGAGGGTGTGCCACTGCTCACCCCTGAGATTTTGAAAACTACAGTACTATCCTATTGAAGCTAGGACTTGCACACCTTGAATATTGTATATTGCACCAAAGTTGCACATAATCTGAACCTTTATACCCACTGTCGTGTCTGTCTGAGTATGAACTTTTCACCTTTTTGTTGCTGAAAGTCGCTCCACCAGACCTATTATTTAGGCTTTGCCACCATTTCAATCCTTTCATTTTTATAATTCATTATTTTTGCTAATAATTAACTTTTATCTTCTTTTTTTTTCTGTGAATATTTTTCTTCTTTATTTCACAAAAAAGGAGCTATGTCACGGGCTTGTATCTCGTAGTCTTTACCATCACAATGAGATAATTGTTTTGTATAAACTACGGGAATTTAAAATATATTACATATTCAATAAAAAAAATTAGTTTGAGAGTAAATGTAACTATAAATCTCTCTCTCATACACATTAAAAAACTATAATATAAATATTTATGCTTTTATATATAAAAATAATTATAAAATTTAGATTTTTTTTTGGTTAATTATAAATTATAGTTGAAAAAATGACAATTTATATGCGTTTTAAAAGATGTTTTTGTATTATTCTTAACTTGTCTATTTTTGAGCAAGTGTTGTTCTTAACTTAAAATACATAGATTTAAAGAAATCATAGAAAGTTAGGTTAAGAAATATAATACCAAATAATCTAAATTTTGTCATTATAAATTTGCACCCCCTGAATCAGGGTCCGGGCTCCGCCACTGCGTACCGGTGTCGGATAGGTCCCCCTTTACCAATTTTGAGAACGAGGTCCTGAAGACCATTAATGTAGCTCCCTCTTAGATTTACCCTAACAACTGGGCGTACATAAGGGGTTTTGAGATCCTATGTAGAGGTTTGGGGTATCCCCCACAATAGGAGTCTTCTTTTCCTTTTAAGGGACGAAAGGCGTGTGGAGAAAGGGTCTTGGGTAGCTATCAATTTTCAGCTAGGGCGATATTTGTTCCTACTTTTTGCGGATAATTATAAGATCTGGAAACAAAAGTTTTTCCGAGTAAGGGGAAAAGACTCTTCCGTCCTTGCTTATGCAGATAGTGGCGGGGTACACAAATTTCCCCTTTATTGGACAACTGACGGCGCATCCATCTCTGATTTTGATTATGAGAAGCATAGTAAGGTGGAAAAGGTTGCGGTTGATTTCCGAGAAAAGATGGAAATGTGCTGCTTGAAGGAGCTATTAAGAAGGGATAATAGATCCACCGACCTTGAAGAATATATAGGTAAAGCTTGTAATGTTTTCGTATTTCAAAATTCATTACCTAGATTTTTTAACATTGTGATTACTATGCAGTTTCAATGGCGCCTATGTCTATTGAGGAGAGAAAAGTTGCGTTGGAACGCGCCAAGAAAAGAAGGGAGTGATAAGTGCCAGAAACTAGTTATAAAGTATATTTATTTTAGGCACTTTTCTTACTTGTTTTACAAGTTATCTAGGTAAAAGCTCCAAAAGAAAAGAAATATCATTTCATGCTTTTTAGACCTAATCCCAACTATTTTTGTAGGTATATGCTATTTCCTTGGACTTAAAAGTCAAGAATGAAAGAAAATCAAATCAAAGACTTCGCAGAGCGCAGTCTAGGTGAAGTCCAGGAGAAACAGAGTCTGAGATTCAGAGTCTGGACTGTTCAGAGTCTGAGGTGGCAGAAACCTATTGGTGAAGAAAGGACTTCGCAAAGCGAAGTATGACATCGCAGAGCAAAGTCATTAATATCAGAACACCTATAAAAAGGTTCAAAAGCTGATTATTAGTGGTAGATATATTTTTAGATAGAAAATAGGGATAAAAGTGCTGTTCTTCCAGGAGCAAGAGGGATTGAGTGTGGATTAACTAAGAATCTTTGGGAAATCAAGACTTAGCTTTGGATCTTCATCTTTATTTCCACTCTTGTATTGTTGTCATGACAATGACCAACTAACTTTCCTTTGTTGGGATTGGAGGTGCTTAATATAGCTTAGATGTAATCTTTTGATCTTTCAATTATATGATTGTAGCACCTTATGTGATATTGAGTTTATTCTTGCTATTCATTCTTATGCTTGATTTAAATGTTATTGAAAAATACTTTTGAATCTAGGTTTAGAATAATCTTCTATCAAAATAAGAAATTCCATACATGGAATTGGGTTTTGATAATCACATAAAGTATCAGAACGTAATGCTATCAGATCGTTTAATAGATTGAGAAATCGTCGATTAAACGATACGATCAATCTCACGACGTCATTTAGACATGAATGATGTTGTCAAGTGATACGTGATAATTTCGCTAAAAAGCTAGAATCCATATACATGATCATTAGAATATCTTCGATGCTTGATTGACGAACTCCGATTCCAACGCTTTTACGCCCTATTACTCGTCGTTTTATTATCGTTTTAAAGTCCAATAGTTTATATGAAACAATTTATAAACCCTAACTTAAAATGATAACAATTGTTGAATGGCTTGGAATATCGCACTAGTCTCTGTGGATACGATATAAAAATACTTACTTTTGTCTGAACAACAAAATCGCGCCGTTGCCGGGGACTAGTGTTTAGATATTTTAAGCATCGCAACAATTTGTATTGTTTTGAGCATCTGTATATATCTTGTGAATATTCTTCTCTTCTTTTGTACATTGTAAAATTTTGTTTGCATTAACCCTCTTTGTTATACAAAGAAAAATTTCCTGTTAGTTACACTCGTTTCAGATTCTCCACATAAACGAAATCATGGCCGATCATGATTATATCAACTTCTATACTCCATTCGAGTATGAATCTTATCAATAGTATCAACAATATCCTCCTGAAGATGAACAAATGTCAACAATGGAAAATATTTTGAATGTGTTCATACAACAATCCATGATAAACACGCAAAATACCAACCAAAGATTGAAGGATTTTCAAGCCATTTGGAAATTTTGCAAGTTCAATTAGATTTTCCACCAAGAATCATGGATGTTTAAACCAACAATCAATCCACTCTTGAATTCGAATAGATTGTTGAAGAAGATGTTGATGAAACTGAGGAAGATATAATGTTTGAAGGATGTGGTATAATGAAAATAGTGGAATAAATAGAGATACCACACGAAGTAGAATTTCCTCAAGAAAGGTCATATACTGAAGAGGCAGAAACTGTTGATAATGAAGAAGTGATGGCTTCAGAGAAAAAGGAACGATTACTTAACAAGGAAGAATTATATGAAAAGAAGGGGATGAAAGTAAGCAAGGCAGAAATAGATTGTGTAATAGACCACATATGTTCCTTGTTCAGCAAACAAAGGTTAGGGAGGATATGGACTCGACATCAGCTCTACTTCAAGTTCTTGGAATTCCTCCCAAAGCAAAGGAATACAAAGGAGGATGTGTTGTCCGTCTCATTTTGGCCACCTTAACGAAATAGGCGTCGAGCTAACGACGTAAAACAAGGGCTTGTTGGGAGGCAACCCAATTTTGTAAGTATTTATGCTTTATTAATACTTTTTAGTAATCATAGGTGAAGATAAAAATAACAATCTGTTGAAAAGTTGCAATTTTGAAAATACCAAAACCTGTCAAGTTCGCAGAGCAAAGTTTCCCTTCGCATTGCGAAGCTTACAGAGTCTGATAAGTTTGCAGAGCAAAGTAACTTAGCAGAGCGAAGTGTTCGAATTCTGTCAGGTACAGATTTCAAAGCCACTAACCCATCCTTTACTCACATTCAACTACTCCCACCCACTTCACTTCCAAAACCGTTTCAAACCCCAAAAACAGTTTCTCTCTCTAAAACCTTATCCTTCTCTTCCAAAACAACCCTAAAAATATTTTTTTTCACATACCCATTTACACAAATCCTTCCTTTTTCCATTAACATTGTGTCAGTAGCTTGAAATTCTTTCCATTTTCGCAAGCACACAAGGTATGATTTCTGAGTTTTCTCTTTTCTCATTCCTTCTTCAAAATGGTAGGATTGCATGTGACTTAGGGTTTCAGTTTTAAACTTCTAATTTAGGGTTAAGTTTTGTGTTAAATTTCGTTTCATGTTAAATATTCAATGTTGGGTAGATGAAATACAATCATAAGCATACAAATTTCATGAAAAAAATTTCGATTTTGCTCACTTTCTTTTGAAAAATCATTTGTAAATTTTGAAATAAACGGGTTTGTTAAGTGATTTTATGCCTTTTATGATTCTAAATCATCTATGTCAACACCCATAATATTTAAAATGAAACAGAACCAAAAATCTCAAGGTTTAGGGTTAGATTCTGAGAAATTTTTCGTCTTATGGGTTAGTTCGCAGAGCAAAGTTCTTGGTCGCAGTGCGACCATGGTTCTGGAAAACCCAGAATCCTTCGTTCAACTTTGCTCTGCCACCACAACTTCGCAGAGCGACCTTGACAGAGCAAATTTTTTTTTAATTTTTCATGCTTCTTTTCAATTCAATTTGTTTATTTCAATCTTGCCTAATGTTACTATATATATGTTTGCTGTATTATTTTCTTTTGTTGTAGATGACACCAAAAGCAGCTGGAAAGCGACCACGGGTAGAAATCGGTTCATCTAGTGCAAGGCCACAAGGAGCCTATGATGTGTCTAGATTCCTGAGCCTCCGCAATCAGCAGAGGTACACAGACCTGCTCAAAAGGACATTCTGGGCCGAGAGGCAATTTATCATCAATGAGCATGGCACTTACAGGGAGATCGCTCACTTGATCAATTCCCGAAAATGGGGAATTTTGGCAAACCCTCCCCTAAACCTCAACTATGACATGATAAGGGAGTTTTATGCAAATGCCATCCTTGCTGATCCCGAGGAGGAGTTCACCTATCAGACTATGGTTCGCGGCCGTGTCATTCGATTCGACCGCGAAGCCATCAATGACTACCTTAGGAACCCCCTACAGCTGGATATAGATGAGTTGTGTGCCTTCCAAAGGCACCAAAACAGAGGAAATTGGAATCACCATCAAATTGCCCAAACCATCTTCCAACCTGGGAAATATTATGAGCTCAACTCCTCCAGCCAACCAACCAAAGCCATCAAAAACAATCTCACCACACCTGCTCAAGTCATATTTCATCTCATTGTCCATAACATCCGCCCCAAGAGCCACACCTCCTCCACTACATTAGATGTCACCCCTTTGCTTTACTACATCCTCACCAACAAACAAGTGGATGTCGCAAGGGTGATTGCACATGAGCTGAGAATAGTGGTGGAGAGTGGGATTAAGCCACCAGCTAAGAAGATGTGCCCTCTTGCATTCCCGGGCCTAATTATGGGCTTCTGCCGGGATGCACGCATAGTGATCCCTCCCCAGATCCATGAAACGATTAAAAATCCTATCACGGATGATTATATTGGGAGGCACTGCACAGGCAAGAGAGCACCCAGAGCACAACAACCTCTTCCCCAAGCCCCACCTGCACCACAAGCCCCACAGTTTTCGGCATGGGACCCGAGAGACAGAGCTGCATGCACCCACACATGGGCTGCATTGGAAGCAAATAACAGAGGTCAGCTCGGAATATAGGAGTCTTTGTATAAATTGCAGCTGCAGTGGGGACTTCCATCAGATCCTGCTCAGCATTTGATGACTCCAGAGGCTTTTCGGTCATATGTTGCATATCCTGATGACATGCCTTTTTACTCGGAGGGAGGTGGTAGTAGTGCAGCTGCTGGAGGACATGAAGATGATGATGATGGTGATGATGATGGTGATGGAAGTGAAGACACTGAGGAGGACGATGCCCGTACTCCATGAGTCGCTTCCTTTTAAAGCTTTTGCTGATTAATGTTTTTTTTTTGTTTTCTTTGTACTTTTGAGGCAATTATGTTGTTTAATGTTATTTGTATTAGTACTCTTTTATTATTTGGCTTTTGATTCATAATTATGGTGACTGTTATTTATTTGAATATGCTTTTAAGTTCAAATATTCTGCTTTAGCCATGGATCATTAGTAAAAACAAAAGCTTCTCAAATGCTGATTGATCCAAAGCTTAATGATTCAGCAACAAATGTATGGTAATGATAGAAATTGATTGATTTGCTCAAAGCCAAGGTACATGTTTCTTGTTTTTCTAAGATTAAACTTGAAACGTGAATATGTACTTTGTACAAAGGTTATACCATACAGTTTTCTTCATTAATATGTTTATTCTGTGAACCGCTAAGAACAAACCTAAATGTGAGGAATCCTCAAGTTCTATGCATATATGCACGAGACCGGTATTTATTGTCTAACTCGGTTGTTTTATGTTAAATCTGAAAAATTGTTTTAACTGTGAAATTCTGGCAGTTACTGGTTCTGAACTAAAAACAGAGTATGAAAACTAAGGTTCAGAAGCAGATAATTAAAGTGCAGAAAGTTAAAAGGAACACAACAATTTGTTAACCCAGTTCGGTGCAAACTTCACCTACTCTGGGGGATACCAATCCAGGAAGGAAATCCACTAAGTAGTATTAATTCTAAGACTCAACTCACAGCCCCCTGTTTTTCCAGCCTTATCACTTAATCACTACCCGTATAGACTTCTACCTAGGAACCCCTAGATATAAGAACCCACTTACTTCCTAATCAAGTAATCACAACCCAGTGATTATCAGACTCAACAAAAACAACAAATTGAAGACACTCTTCAAAAACAGAAAAACATTCACTTGTGCTTAAAAGCTTTAAGTGATTTCAAAACAATGACAAACAACCAACTCTAACAATGAGTGGTACACAAAAACAAAGCACTAAGCTTAGCAGACTAAAAAACAAAGACTCTTAATTCTAATAACTTCTGGTTTTTTTAGTCAAGTCTTCAATAGCAGCACGTCCTCCTTAAATAAGCTTCAGCAGCACATAATTCTGAACCAAATCTTCAAAGATATACTCCCAGAATTATTTTAGAAGCAAATAGAAGATCTTATTTATTCAGAAATATATTTTCCAAAGATTCCTTTGAAAATATATTCACGAATAACTGAAACAAATCTTCAGAACAAATCTTGCACAAAAATACTCAATCTTCTAGAACCATTAGCCTGGATAAAACTTCAAACAAATCTTCAAAAGATACAGAAAGAATTAATCAGAAAGAACGCAGAAATTCAGCTTCTGAAAGACAGCTTCTGAAGGTCAACAGAAGTCAACGTCTGAAGGCAGCTTCTGAAGGTCAACAGAAGTCAACGTCTGAACAGTGCTTCTGAAGACCTGTTCAGCGTATGATAAACAGTTCTGCGTCTGAAGGCCAGTTTTGCTTCTGATGAACAGTAAATCCAGTTTTCAGCTTCTGAAGGACCAAAATAGCTTCTGAGGACGCTTTGCTTGTACAATATGATTTTAGCAAACATTTAGCCAACATTCAAATCTCCAACAATCTCCCCCTTTGGCAGGCTAAAATCAAATTGACCATAAAAACAAGTTCTTCACTCAACACATAAACTCAGCCATGAAGAACTACACACATCCAAACATAGCCACAGATTCAGCAGCGGTTAAAATGCTATGTTAAACCAACCAGCTTCAGTTTTTGAAATACCACAACAGTTCTGAAGCACACAAACAACTTCTCAGTTTCGGAAGTACACAAACACTCCCCCTGCAACACATCACTCAGGAACTCCCCCTGAAACACTTAGCTCCTGACAGAGACACAAAGAAATACTCTCCCCCTGAACCAGATTCAGCAGAGAACAGAACACAGGCAGAAACACTCCCCCTGAAGTAAACAGATCAGCAGTAGCATCTGACCACACAGATTTCTCCCCCTTTTTAGCCAAACAAATTTGACAAAACACCAGCAAACACCAGGAGCAAGAAACACAACACAGACCAGCAACAAAACTAACAGCTCAGACCTCAGCACAGCACCAGCAAGGATCAGAACCACATAGAATCCACACACAGAAGAACAACCAAAACTGTAGAGAACAGCACAACTGCTAACCAGAAACACAAGCAGAAAATTAAGACATCAGTCACAAACTTGACAGTCTTCAGACTCAGCACCAGAAGTTGCTTAGTCTTCATTAGACATAACATCAGATGCTGCTCAGTTGATATGTGCTTCAGGCACATTCAGAACCTTCTTCCTAGCAATCTTCTTCTGAAGTTTAGCAATTCTCTTCTGCACAGAGAGTCTGATGTTAGCATCATCCTCAGATTCACTAGGATCCAGTCTCTTTGCTACACTTTGTTCAAGCCTATTTCTAATGGGTTTATCATCAGACTCCACAACAGAACCTATGTCAGAACTAACTTCTTGAACTTCTTGGTCAGACACAGTATCCTGGGAATTCTCATCAGTCTCCTTCTCTTGCAAATTGTCAGTAGGTGACACAATAACAAACTTACAGGCAGACTTTCCAGGAGTCTTTTCTTGACTGGCTTTCACAGGGTCATCAGAACCATCATCAGAACCCACATCAAAGCCTACCTCAGAACCACCATCAGACTTGGATGGGGTAGACTCAGGGTGATCAACAACAACCTTAGAGGGGGACACAGTTGCATCATCAACATATTTTTCAGCATTAACATTCTCATCTTTGATAACTTTCACAAGTGCTGCATCAGATGTTCTTGCATTCATAAGAACACAGTTCTTCACTCTACTCTTCTTAGTATCAATGGTATTCACCCCTTTAGGTCTCCATTCCTTCTTCACCTTGATTTTGCTTGCAATGGGTTCCACTTTTCTTTGTTGAAAATGCTTGGGATATCCATGCAGCTTGTAACAAAAAGGTTTAATGTGTCCCTTTTTACCACAATGATGACATACCCAAGGATGAGATGCCTTCTTGTCTTTAGATCCCTGAGTTTGGTTCTGGTGTTTCATTGGATCACATGATTTAACAGCTGCAGTGAACCTTTTAGATGGATGTTGCTTTTTGTTGTTCAAGGTCCTATCATCAAATCCAATACCACTTGGTTTCCCTTGGTTCTGACTCTTCAACATTCTAACCTGCTTCGTCAAATGTTCAAGTTGAGAGTTCAAATGGGTTACCTCATCTTTGAGATCAGAAATTTGTCCCAAGTGTTCACTTCTTTCATCCTGAAGTTGACTGATAGTCTTCTTCTGATTTTCTAATTCCTTGCACACTTCTTCAGTTCTGATGTATAGTTCTTTGACATTAGGTCTTGGCTTTCTGTCCAATCTCTTCAACTTTTTATCAAATTGCCTAATGCTTTCTTCACATTGAACAACTTCCTTGTCCATTCTGCCAGAAAAACCTTCCCTAGAGCTCACCCAATAACAGGCAGGGTGCCTGCTCTGATGTCAATTGAAATTCTGGCAGTTACTGGTTCTGAACTAAAAACAGAGTATGAAAACTAAGGTTCAGAAGCAGATAATTAAAGTGCAGAAAGTAAAAGGAACACAGCAATTTGTTAACCCAGTTCGGTGCAAACTTCACCTACTCTGGGGGATACCAATCCAGGAAGGAAATCCACTAAGTAGTATTAATTCTAAGACTCAACTCACAGCCCCCTGTTTTTCCAGCCTTATCACTTAATCACTACCCGTATAGACTTCTACCTAGGAACCCCTAGATATAAGAACCCACTTACTTCCTAATCAAGTAATCACAACCCAGTGATTATCAGACTCAACAAAAACAACAAATTGAAGACACTCTTCAAAAACAGAAAAACATTCACTTGTGCTTAAAAGCTTTAAGTGATTTCAAAACAATGACAAACAACCAACTCTAACAATGAGTGGTACACAAAAACAAAGCACTAAGCTTAACAGACTAAAAAACAAAGACTCTTAATTCTAATAACTTCTGGTTTTTTTAGTCAATTCTTCAATAGCAGCACGTCCTCCTTAAATAAGCTTCAGCAGCACATAATTCTGAACCAAATCTTCAAAGATATACTCCCATAATTATTTTAGAAGCAAATAGAAGCTCTTATTTATTTAGAAATATATTTTCCAAAGATTCCTTTGAAAATATATTCACGAATAACTGAAACAAATCTTCAGAACAAATCTTGTGCAAAAATACTCAATCTTCTAGAACCATTAGCCTGGATAAAACTTCAAACAAATCTTCAAAAGATACAGAAAGAATTAATCAGAAAGAACGCAGAAATTCAGCTTCTGAAAGGCAGCTTCTGAAGGTCAACAGAAGTCAACGTTTGAAGGCAGCTTCTGAAGGTCAACAAAAGTCAACGTCTGAACAGTGCTTCTGAAGACCTGTTCAGCGTCTGATGAACAGTTCTGCGTCTGAAGGCCAGTTCTGCGTCTGAAGGCCAGTTTTGCTTCTGATGAACAGTAAATCCAGTTTTCAGCTTCTGAAGGACCAAAATAGCTTCTGAGGACGCTTTGGTTGTACAATATGATTTTAGCAAACATTTAGCCAACATTCAAATCTCCAACAAACTGTATGAAAGCACAGAAATGATCAAGGCATTCTTTTTGAAATTGAGAAGAAACACTTGACCACAAAAAGCTTACCCAGTGAGAAAGTGAGTATTTGATAACCCCATTTGAGCCTAATGAATCAGATTCCTTAACTATGAACTGTCAATATTCATAAGCACAATGCTTAATGAGTTTGCCCAAGTTTTTCAAAATCCAGTTCATAGTTAAATCACTATTGGATTCTGATATTTTCACCTTCATTTTGAACCTTAAACCATCATGTATATAAGCCCATTGCCTGATGAGAAGGGAACATTCAATTAGGGTATTATTTTGTATAAGTTGGGGAGAAAAGGGAGGTATTACATTTATGTCAAGTGATGATGAAATTTGAAAATTGATCTTGACAACAAAGAAAAACAAAAGAAAAGGAACCAAGAAAAAGAAAAGAAAAAGAAAAAGAGAAAAATACAATAAATAGAAAAAGTTGTCAAGATCAAAGTACTACTTGTATATCACCAAGGGTTGATAAAGAGAATTTGGAGGAAGGGAGTTCACTATTTGTTTTGTGTAAATAGAAAGAATGTTCCTCTATGTTTGACCAATTGAATTTAATTTTCCCACATATGACATTTCTTTTGAAACCAAGCCAAATTACAACCCTCAATGACCTTTTGATCTATGCTTTTGTGTTTTTTGAGATGATAATTGGATGGACACATAACTAAATCTGGATGTTAGCAGATTTACCGGATGTGTGTTCAAAACCCTCACGACATGATTTCAATTTGTTTCATTTACTTTCAAAGAAGTGTGTTAGGTGCGGTCCACTTATAACTGTGTTCATGACTTGAACTGTGTGATATAAATTTTGTGTTTAGGATTTTTTCACATTCATAGTGTAATCTTAGATTAATGGGAACATCAGAATTGCCCGTGCAAATCTCAAATGAATCATGCAATGTGAAATTTTGTTTAAATCTCTGCCTTTGCTGTTTTGTGTCGTACCTGTTGTTTAAAGCTTAATTTTTTATTTGTAAAGTCCTTTGTTTGAGGACGAACAAAGATTTAAGTTGGGGAGTGTGATAAGTGCCAGAAACTAGTTATAAAACATATTTATTTTAGGCACTTTTCTTACTTGTTTTACAAGTTATCTAGGTAAAAGCTCCAAAAGAAAAGAAATATCATTTCATGCTTTTTAGACCTAATCCCAACTATTTTTGTAGGTATATGCTATTTCCTTGGACTTAAAAGTCAAGAATGAAAGAAAATCAAATCAAAGACTTCGCAGAGCGCAGTCTAGGCGAAACAGAGTCTAAGCTTCAGAGTCTGAACTTCGCAGAGCAAAGTAGCGTCGCAGAGCGAAGTAAGGCGGTCTGGACTGTTCAGAGTCTGAGGTGGCAGAAACCTATTGGTGAAGAAAGGACTTTGCAAAGCGAAGTATGACGTCGCAGAGCAAAGTCATTAATATCAGATCACCTATAAATAAGTTCAAAAGCTGATTATTAGTGGTAGATATATTTTTAGATAGAAAATAGGGATAAAAGTGCTGTTCTTCCAGGAGCAAGAGGGATTGAGTGTGGATTAACTAAGAATCTTTGGGAAATCAAGACTTAGCTTTGGATCTTCATCTTTATTTCCACTCTTGTATTGTTGTCATGACAATGACCAACTAACTTTCCTTTGTTGGGATTGGAGGTACTTAATATAGCTTAGATGTAATCTTTTGATCTTTCAATTATATGATTGTAGCACCTTATGTGATATTGAGTTTATTCTTGCTATTCATTCTTATGCTTGATTTAAATGTTATTGAAAAATACTTTTGAATCTAGGTTTAGAATAATCTTCTATCAAAATAAGAAATTTCAGACATGGAATTGAGTTTTGATAATCACATAAAGTATCGAGACGTAATGCTATCGGATCGTTTAATAGATTGAGAAATCGTCGATTAAACGATATGATCGATCTCACGATGTCATTTAGACATGAATGATGTTGTCGAGTGATACGTGATAATTTCGCTAAAAAGCTAGAATCCATATACATGATCATTAGAATATCTTCGATGCTTGATTGACGAACTCCAATTCCAACGCTTTTACGCCCTATTACTCGTCGTTTTATTATCGTTTTAAAGTCCAATAGTTTATATGAAACAATTTATAAACCCTAACTTAAAATGATAACAATTGTTGAATGGTTAGCAATATCGCAGTAGTTTCTGTGGATACGATATAAAAATACTTACTTTTGTCTGAACAACAGGGAGTAAAAAGGAAATTATGCTGGAGGAGCGATCAAGCCGGCGTAATCCTCCAAAAGTCAAAGAAAGACCAGATAACCAGGAGACAACTGTTATTTTTGCTCAACCGATCAACAAAGTCCCTCCCCCACCTCCTTCTCCCATAAAGAAAATCAAAGTGGGTCCGGGCGCAACATCAATGGCGGCCTTGAAGGAGCATGTTGCCAGGGCGACATCTTCCAGTAAGCTTTCTTTTGGCGATAACTTTCACTAATTACTTGGATGCCTATCTTGAAGGTGAGAAAAACACAAGAAGGGGGGTTGAATTGTGTTGGTTTTTTTCTAAAACTTTTCTAAGTGTTTCAATACTAGTCAGAATCTGATGGATTCAGAGTCTGTATGCAGCGGAATATCAAACACAAAGATAAGAGAGAGAGAGAGAGAGAGAGAGAGAGAGAGAGAGAGAGAGAGAGAGAGAGAGAGCAGGCATAAAGCAATTTATACTGGTTCCTCCCACAAAACAGGAGTAGTTCAGTCCCCTTGCACTTCCAAGGGATTTCACTATAATCTCACTAGATTACAATTGCTTAAGGACTCTTCCAAGAGACTTCCAAATGCTCAAGCACACTTGCAAGAGACTTCCAATGCTCAATTATAACTGAAAGAGACTTCCACTACTCAAGCATGCATGCAAGAGACTTCTAGGTGTTTATAAAATAAAAAATATATGTTCTTACACATGATATACAATCAGAGGTGTAAACTGAACACATCAAAACAGACTTAGAATTTCTAAGATACAAACTTTGATAAGAAATTCTTAAGTGTTTTTGCGCTATTTGATTTTGGCACAGTAATAGCACAGTAAAAATAACAAAGTCTTGTTTTTGTTCTTCAAGTCTTCGGCTCCTTATATAGGCAAGGATTTAAGAGACGTTGGAGAACTAATGCCAACACATTTAGAGTCGTTGAAAAGCTTCAAATCCAGGACGTTAGACTATTGCCTGATATGGATAATTCCATTGATTAGGCATTTGAAATTCCTTTGGCGAAACAGGAATTATCCGTTCATTCTCTTTGTCCATGGAGTTCTTTGTCTGTTTTTACACGTGGTTAGAAGAAGACAAACTGTACTATCAGACCCTTGATAGAGACATCTATAGAAGATGACAAATCTCACGTGGACTCTGGGTCCCTCAAGATCTTCTAAGTCTAGAGGTCTTCAGAGTCTGATGGAGATCTTCCAAGTCTGATGAGAGTCTTCAGCTTCTGAGTGGCATCCTTTCTTCTGATCCATGGTGTTGACTTCTGGTTGACTTTTCTTCAAATCCTCTACCATAGTCTTTAAGTTTCTCTTGTGCATCTGATGCTCTTATACATGTCTAGACCTTGTTAAATTTTATTTTATGGTCCTACACACTTAAACATATATTAGCATATCCAATTGTTCTTTAATACTTTGTTATTATCAAAATCTTAGAGGAATTGTACAAACCAATTTTGTTCCATTAATCTCCACCTTTTTTATGATGACAAACACAAGTATTTAAGGACAATTATTGTTAATTTTATTATCAAGTTGACTATAGGGTCTGAGGTTTGTAAGATTCCCCTTAGTCTGACAGTCCCAAGGTCTGAGGTTTGTAAGCTCCCCCTGAGTCTGATAGTCCATAAGGTGAGTTTTGTAAGCTCCCCCTAAGTTCTATCCAAGTTAATTAAATTCATTTTCAATCACATTAAGGGTATCAGAGCTTATAAATATAATCATAGGAGAGATTTCAAAGCGTATCAGAGTGTAAATTGCTTATCAGAGCACACACTAAGTACATACTTAGCTTTATGATTTTAACATATTATATCATAGCTAAGTATATCAGATTTAAATTAAAGATACTGAATTAAATTGTTTTTAAGTTTCTTAGTCCTTTCAGACTTTGCTTATAGACTCAGACCCTAAATACTTATATTTTTCTTCCCTTTTTGTCATCAACAAAAGAATATGAATACACAACAGATATGTAAAAGGAATATAAAGACATATATTAAAATCTTAAATAACCAAAGTACAAGACTGAAGGTGAAAAAAAACATAGGGAGAACAACTTAAAAAGAAAAACATAAAAGAAATATAAAAATCCTAAGGCTTGGAACTCAGCATCTGAAGATGGTATCTAGCTTGACATTGGTGTCTTCTAGACGACCTTCCATTATGACTAGTCTTAGAGTAACTGAACCTAAGCAACTCCAACTTGTCTTGAATTGAAATCTTCAGGCAATCCTAGCAGCTTCAAATGCCTCACTTGAAACATTTTCCTTCTCCCAACTGACCAGATGAACACAAAAGGGAAACTCATCAACACCTTTCTTCTTCATGCCAACATCGTAAATTCTGATCTTGGGATCAGAAAAGTCACGACACAAACATGACTTTGGATAGGGCTTGTTCTTGAACTCAAAGTTGTCAGCTATCAACATCTTAGTTATGATGGATTGAGTGATAGTGATCTCAATCCCCATAACAGAAGAGTGAATCTCAGTCTCTTGTTCTTCAGTAGCAGCCTTGACAACTTCAGCCCTAACCCATAAATCCTTTACCAGCATTGCGTAGCATGATCCATCCAAAGCTTCAAAGTAACCCATCCATCCTTGCTTCTTGAACAACACTTGCATATCGTACCCATTCTTCTTGAACGAATTGAAGTCCACAGCTTGTTCCTTGATGAGCTTTAAATCCCTTTCCAACACCTTCATTTTTCTTCCCTTGAGTGTTGTCGAAACTTGCCCATATGCTGAGGTTGTTGAAGACATAATTATGGAGTTTGGGTTTTACTAAGGGCTTGTTTGAAAAGATTGGAGTTTTTCTAAGAAAACTTAAGAACGAAAGTGTTGAATGTCAAAGTGAATTATGTGTGAAGTTGTATGAGTGCTTTTAAAAACTGTTTAACTTCAGATTTTTGAAACCACAAATATGCAATAATGACAGATATAAACATCAATGACAGTTGGGGGAGCGAGAATACAATATTCTAAGCAAAAACATCATTGCCTAGCAGTTTTTATCCAACAATTACAGTCCACGTCAACAACTTACTCAGAAACGTGACATATAGTTGGATAGGTGTCAATAAAGTACTTAAATACCTTTCCACTTATATGTGTTGTCGGAGTCTAGACTTTCCATAACTACTCATCAGAGACATCACTAAGAGACTCTGACTAGAGTTGCTTCTGAGTTCCTCCAGACTATGTGTTACCCTTCAGAGGCAAGCATCATTATGAGATAAAGTGCATGTTCAGATTCTTTTTGATAAATTCAAATCTTTCAACAATTAAGGGTTTTGTAAATATATCAGCCCGTTGATGATCAATATCAATGAATTGAATATCTATAACTCCCTTCTGAACATAATCTCTTATAAAATGGTGTTTTATCTCAATGTGCTTGGCTCTTGAATAAAGAATTGGATTCTTTGACAATCAAATAGCAGCAGTATTATCACAGTAAACTAGGATACTACTTTCACAAATCTGATAGTCTTCTAACTGATGCTTCATCCAAAGTAGTTGTGTGCAGCAACTTGCAGCTGAGATGTATTCTACTTTTGTTTTGGAAAATGCATTAGTGCTTTGTCTCATACTAGCCCAGGATATTAAGTTTTCACCAAGGAATTGACAATTTCCACTGGTTGATTTTCTTTCAATTATATCCCCATCATAGTCAGCATCACAAAATCCAACTAGGTTGTAATCTTGAGATTTCGTATAAAGCAACCCAAGATTAGTTGTTCCTTTTAGTTACCTGAAGATTCTCTTAACAACAATTAAGTGAGATTTTCTAGGATCTAACTGAAATCTTGCACATAGGCAGACACTGAATAAAATATCAGTTCTGGAAGCTGTTAGATAAAGTAAGGAATCTATCATACCTCTGTACAACTTCTGATCTACCTTGCTGCAATTATCTTCTTTGCTTAAGTTGCAGGTTGGATGCATTGGTGTTGTCATCAGTTTACAATCCTTTAGCTTGAACTTCTTTAGAAACTCCTTTGTATACTTGGATTGATGAACATAGACTCCATCTTTGCATTGATTAATTTGAATTCCAAGGAAGAACTTCAATTCTCCCATCAGGCTCATGGTAAATTCAACCTGCATAGTCTTTGAAAATTCCTTGCAAAGAGTGGCATTAATAGAACCAAAAATGATATCATCAACATATATTTGAACAATTAAGATATCTTTCTTTAGTGTCTTTCTGAAGAGAGTAGTGTCAACCTGTCCTCTTTTCAAATCCTTTTCCATTAAGAAATTACTTAGTCTCTCATACCAAGCTCTGGGAGCTTGCTTCAGACCATATAGTGATTTCTTAAGCTTGAAAACATAATCTGGGTGTTTTAAATCTTCAAACCCAGGAGGTTGTTTTACATAAACTTTTTCAGAAATGACACCATTCAGAAAGGCACTCTTAACATCCATTTACAACATAAGACAAAAGTAGCCTGCTTGCTTCTAATTTAGCAACATGTGCAAATGTTTCAGTACAATCAATACCTTCCTGTTGGTTGTAGCCTTGTGATACAAGTCTAGCTTTATTTCTTACCATTTCACCTTTCTCATTGAGCTTACTTTCACCAAGATTAGTTGCTTACTTTCACCAGTTTGGATATGTTTCACCAGAGCAAACCTGAAACATATTCAGGTTTGCTCTGGTGAAACATATACAATATCACACTTAGGTACCCACATCTTAATGGGTCCTTTGGGGTTAGTTCTGAAGGACTTTTCCCTCTTCAGAACCTTATGCTTCAAGTTTTGTGGGTTAGAATTATTCAAGACTTTTGGTTTAAAAAGTTTTGGTCTTGAAATCTTCTTTGCTTTGGGTTTTGAACTTTTTTGAATCCTGAGCTTTAGAGTTTTAGGTTTTGACTTGGTCAAAACTTGTAACTCTGAGTTCTTAGATTCTGATTTATTTAGAACCTTAGCTTGTTCAACTTCTGGAAAAGAGTTGGAGTACAGAACCTTCTTTATGCATTTAGAACAAGGAGGTTTCTTTGTTTTCAAAGGAGTTTGAGTCATTTTGACAGATTCTACTGTGAACCCAATTTCTTCTACCTTGTGCCTACTTACTTCACAAATCATGGGAGCTATCTTGCTTCTGTCAACACCACCAGTGATAGACTCTTCAAGAGCATCATCATATTTTGTCAAGGGTCTGTCAATTTTCTTGAAGTTTGAAAATTGATCTTTCTCCAAAAGTTTATTTCTCATCATGAGATTTTCATTTTGAATTGACAAACTCTTGTTTTGGTGTTTGAAGAACTTGGATTCTTCTGTCAACAAATCAAACTGTTCTTGTAAAATTCTCAAAGCTTTTGATTTGTCTAGACAACGTCTTACAAGTTCTTTGACAGTTTTAACAGAACATTTATGAGCTAGTTCAGAAGATACCTCATCATTGTCATCATATTCTGAACTACATTCTGCATCAGAAACTGTTATGGTCATCAGACCCATATTTGTTTCTTCTTCATCAGAGTCTAATTCTTCATCAATTTTATCCCATGTTGCCATGAGACTTTTCCTTAACTTGTTTCTATAGCTCTCCTTCTTGGAGCTTTCTTTCTTTGACTTGCCCTTCTGTAACTATGGGCAGTCAGCTATGAAGTGACCAAGTTTCTTGCAGTTGAAGCATCCTCCTTTCTGATCTTGTTTCTTGTTTCTGAAACTTGATCCTCTAGACCCATTGCTTCTACATGGAAACCTTCTTTTCTTGGTCAAGTATTGGAACCTCTTGGTTAAGTAGGCCATCTTCTCAAGATCTGAGTCATTGTCAGATTCTCCAGCTGGAGTTTCTTCTTCTGACTCAGCAGACTGAAGAGTTTCTTCTTCTTCAAACACAAAGATAAGAGAGAGAGAGAGAGCAGACACAAATCAATTTATACTGGGTCCTCCCACAAAATAGGAGTAATTCAGTCCTCTTGCACTTCCAAGGGATTTCACTATAATCTCACTAGATTACAATTGCTCAAGGACTCTTCCAAGAGACTTCCAAATGCTCAAGCACACTTGCAAGATACTTTTAATGCTCAATCACAACTGAAAGAGACTTCCACTACTCAAGCATGCAAGCAAGAGACTTCTAGGTGTTTATAAAATAAACAAGATATGTTCTTACACTTGATATATAATCAGAGGTGTAAACTGAACAAACTCTTAAGACTTAGAATTTCTAAGATACAAACTTTGATAAGAAACTCTTAAGTGTTTTTGCGTTATTTGATTTTGGCAAAGTAATGACACAATAAAAATAACAGAGTCTTGTTTTTGTTCTTCAACTCTTCAGCTCCTTATATAGGCAAGGATTTGAGAGACGTTGGAGAACTAATGCCAACGCATTTAGAGCGGTTGAGAAGCTTCAAATCCAGGACGTTAGACTATTGCCTGATATGGATAATTCCAATGATTAGACATTGGAAATTCCTTTGCTGAAACATAAATTATCCTTTCTTTCTATTTGTCCATGGAGTTCTTTATCTGATTCTACACGTGGTCAGAAGAAGAAAAACTGTACTATCAGACCCTTGATAGAGACAGCTATAAAAGACGACAAATCTCACGTGGAGTCTTGATCCCTCAAGATCTTCTAAGTCTGGAGGTCTTCCAAGTCTGATGGAGATCTTCCAAGTATGATGAGAGTCTTCAGCTTCTGAGTGGCATCCTTTCTTCTGATCCATGGTGTTGACTTCTGGTTGACCTTTCTTCAGATCCTCTACCATAGTCTTTGACCTTCTCTTGTGCATCTGATGCTCTTATACATGTTCAGACCTTGTTAAATTTCATTCCATGGTCCTGCACACTTGAACATACATTAGCATATCCAATTGTTCTTTAATACTCTGTTATCATTAAAACCTTAGAGGAATTGTACAAACCAATTTTGTTCCAACATATCTGAATTTAGATATCAACTTTTGTCTTTCAGGTGATGTTTTTTCCCTATGGGACAAAAGATTTGATTTTGGCGACTATGCCAAGGAGCACCTTGCATATCCTTTTGATGAGCAGAGGGCGAAGTTCATGGGAGTCCCCAAGGCCAGCGGTATGTTGGGTACCATCCTGCTGTAGGTCGGGGGGATCTGTTGGGGAAATTAGTGGCGGAGGAGTTCGCCGAGCTGCAACATTGAGAGGAAAAACTGAAAATGCTTCCCTAAAGAACCAGATGGCAGATGCTGCCAAGGAGGCTCGTGAGAAGATCAAAGGGTTGGATGGTCAACTGACCAAGGTCAAAGACGACCTAGAAAATGCTAACACTGCAAAAAAGGAAGGCCAAGGAAGAGCTGCAATAGATGATGAAAGACGCCCTTAAAGGAGCAGAGAGCCATAAGGAGGCCATGTAAGGGTTAAAGGCTGAACTAGAGGAGGCCGAAGAAGATCACGCCCTTGCTGAGGATCAGGGCTTTGAAAAGGCGAGGGCTCAGGTTGAGTGCCTTTATCCTACCTCTTACTTATAAAAAATAGGTCAATTCCAGACCATCGTGAATGGCGAGGTGGTGGATGAGGAGTAGGAATCATATTAGCCTTTTGTTTTTTTGCAAGCAATTTGTTTGTATATTTATGAGATTGAGGCGTACTGCCACCCTTTTCTATCTTAACTTTATGAATTTGTTGAATGAATGTCGTTCTGTTCCTAATTATCTTCATGAAATTTCTAAAATTCAATTATTAATACATACAATAAAATTCTTTTATTATTCTTACATTAATAGAATGGTGACGAGGTTCGGTTGGACCAATTCGATTGCCTTTTATTTTCACTTTTGTTTTTAGGTTGGTGTACTGGGTTGGCGTCCTTTACGAATCGCGGTTTTAGCCTTCATAGGTCTCAAGTTTATACCTAAGTGATTGAAACTTTACCATTTTGATGGGTCTTCGTGATGAAACTTAGTGTGCATGGGTCATTGTGGCACACCTCTATAAGGCGTCCTTCTATGACATTTTGTGGCTTTGAACATATACTAATCCTTCTGAATTCGACTCTAGAGGCTAGGAATTACATTGTAGTTTGAGTTCAGAGCCCTTCGAGGTTGACTTCGTTTACGTATAGAGCTCACTTGGGGTTGACGTCTTAGTTTGAGTTCAGAGCTCTTTAGGGGCTGAATCCGTTTACGTTCAGAGCCCACTTAGGGTTGACGTCGTTTACGTTTAGAGCCCACTTGGGGTTGACGTCTTAGTTTGAGTTCAGAGCCCTTTAGGGGTTGACTCTGTTTACGTTCAGAGCCCACTTGGGGTTAACGCCGTTTACGTTCATAGCTCACTTGGGGTTGACGTCTCAGTTTGAGTTCATAGCCAATTGTATTTGAACTGTGTACAATAGCTCCAACCCCAATAGCATTGTCCTATTCGAGAGTCAGAGATGTATGTAGTGTGTATATCTAATCCTCTTTTTGGGGAGCGTATGCTAGGTATTTATAGGGGATAAACCTAGAGGAAAGTGGAACGACCTTAGTCCATGTCACCTACCTGCCGAACCCCTTTTCTCGCCCATCATTCCTTAGTTTTAGGCACACGATGAATAGGTGGGTGAACACCAGGTCGAAGGCTGATGTGGATACTTTGGACTTCATACGCGTGTGTCAGCATGCCGCCTGGCACGCTTGCGAGTGGCATAGGAAGCTTCCATGGTCCTCACAGACCTATGAGGATAGCGCCATGTGGCAGCCACGTGAACGGCCATAATGTTTTGTTTTACTGCTCGTATCGAGAATTTGATAAGACCCTGCTCCAATTTTGTTGCGGTACACTGGTCTAGCACCTAATCTTGAGATGTGTTCATCACTCTAGTTATATAATAGTTTCTATATTAATTAGTATATAAGTTTCTTAAGATCATATACTTTTTTTGAGTCAACACAAGATTGAATACGTTTGTAACATGCTTACTCGAAGTAACAAACATGGAACAAACTAAGATCAAGTTGAACAATTCATTCCTTTTTCTTTCTAAATTATGCACATAACAAAGGAGACGAGAAGACATTCACATAAGTTGGTCAAATACACCAAAAAGTCTAAGACTTAGTAATTTTTCCAATAGAGAAAAAGTCCAAAGCATCGCGTGAAGCATCGGATTAAAAGTCACAATCTTGGACAAAAAAAGCTTTGCCTACCAGCTATAATTGCCATCCATAACACAAAGGAAAAAAAAGTAGTAAAAGAGCAAAATCAAAGCTACTTCCATATGTTCCCATCACACTTATCTTTTCTTACAATTTTGATGTTGTAGAAACGGGTCTCTCTCTTATATTAAGTAAATAAAAGGAAAGATTTTTTTTTTTATAATGAGTAATAATCAAATTATTTCTCACACTAGATGGGAGTTCTGGATTCTCTATTGTAAGAGAAACACACATTTATTGATAATAAACAACTGTGACCCTTAAATTAAAATCAGATGACTCAAATTACACAATAACAAAACATGTTTTAAATGATCTCCACCATTAATTTAAATAGGACAATCAAGATTAAGAATTGTACGGCATAGTTACTGTTGGTTTTGGGATTTCTAAATTTTGTATTTTGAATTTTTAAAAGAGAAATGATATTTGAATATTTATTTTGTGACAACTTTTGAACAACCTTCTCTCTCATACTTATATTATGGTCTTATTCTCTCTCTTTCATTTTTTTTCTTTATTGTTTTTGACCAATAAGAAGAGAGAAAAAGGTGTCCTAAAAGTTGTCACAAATGGTTGTACAAATATCAATGCTCTTTCTGAAATCTAGTTTCAAAATGAATTTCCATCTACCGAAGTTATTATTGGGTCGAGTCACGACCAAGTCGATTTCTTTAAGTCGTTTCGTGACACTGCCCAAAATTATGCAAGACAGACTATCAACCACGTCACCTCTAGATAAAACAATCACAACTACAACAGTGCGATTAACTACTGCACTATAGCTAACCATTTCAGAATTACACTCTAAAATATGGCTATTGAGGTCACTTGAATTTAATACTGAAACAACTCTAATATGGTAATGTGACCACTCTATAATGGTATCGAGATCACTCAAATATGATGTTATCACCATTCTAACCTCTAACTTCTCCAAAATATCGATATGGTACTACGAGCACTCAAATATGCTACCACCATTCTAACCTTTAGAATCTCCAAACGTGGAAATTATCGAAAAGATATGTATACTATTAAGATCATTATTAATCCTGAAGGGATATTATTATTCCTAAAGAGATACTGTGATCTTAAAAGTACTCTTTATTTCGAAGGGACATAAATTATCAAATGAACTCTTAAGATCATTCTTAACTCCGAAAGAACATTATATCTCAAAAGGGACTATGATCTTAAGAACACTCTTAATTCCAAAGGGACAAAAAGGAAATGGAAGAAGTGGCTCAAAAGTGCATCGAGCAGAAAGAGGTGGAAGAGAGAAAGAGTTATCGATAACTCAATAGAACTCTTTGGCGTCATTTATGAATTGAGTGGAGTCCTATATTTATATAGAGATTTTGTAACTGAATTTAGCTACAATAGTGGAAGCCAATCGTTCAAAGACTCTTGTATAAGATCAAAAAGTAACTAACCCACAAATATTAAGGAAACAAACTAATTGGATATGGATGGAGGAAAGATATGATGCTTAGTTGGATTGTCATATCGCAACAAACGTAAGCTAAAATTATAGGAAGTGATGTGCATGAATAAAAAATAATAATTACTATTATTTTTATCATTATTAGGTATTTAAAAATCAAATACCACAATTTAAACACTATTAATGTGTGTATTCTTTATGTGGGACCCCACACTATTTTTTTTTTTCAATTAACACAATCAGTGCCATTTTTGAGATTTTGGTGGCCTAAGGCGAACCTACAATTTGAGTCCTAAATAAAAGTATATAAAAAATTAAATTTCCAAAGTGTGAAATACGTTAATAAATTATATAACAAAAACATCAAACAATTTCTACATGCATTTTTAGATACAAAATCACTAGTAATTGTGTCTACATCAATATTTTCTATCATATCCATCTCAATACATAAATGGCTAGATCATTCAACCTTTCTTGTGACATTGACGATCTTAAATAGTTTTTCAATAATTTTAACTTCTAAAAACTTCTTTATTCAATACATAAATGGCTAGACCATTCAAACTTTCTTGTGACATTGACGATCTTAAGTAGTTTTTCAATAATTTTAACTTCTAAAAACTTCTTTATGCCACAGTCACCGGCATAATTAAGTGAATTTGATAAGCAATTGAACATTCGGGTAACAATATGTGGCTTTGACAAACTCAAGAATTTCAAATGCTAACATCAACATATTTGGCAAAGACATTTGCAACACCTTCAATTTAGAAAAATGATCATTTGCATCAACATTTTGTTACAAATCCTTATGAGAAAACACAACCTTTAAGGTTGTGCAAGTTTTTTTAATTCACCATTATCCAATGATTTCAACATTCTTGCACTGTGGGATGGTTTCTTTTGACGGAAGGGTTTGAGATGGTGGAAGGCTACGAATTTGAACTCTCTTTATAACATCACAATAAATTATAAATGGATCAATAAAGAACTAAGTCCATTATTAACAACCACACCTCCCTTTAAAATTGAAGTAATATTTTTAGGGTCTAATGAACCCTTAATTTTTTTTTTGGAGGCCCAAATTTCTTACATATATTTTAGGGCCTAAGACGGCCGCCCTCCTCGCTCTGCCTCGGATACGGCCTTGCACACAACACTAAATCAAATCCCATTACTTCTTTTTAATCTTTTAACCTTCTAATTTTTCTTTAAACTTCACACACCAATGTTTCAACTGTTATCGCAACAAATTTGTTTTCCTAGCTAGCACACTCAAAAAGTACATATAGTACACATATGTCCAGTATAGAAGGTTACAATTCAAAATATGAACCTTCAATTTATGCCATTCATTCAGACCATAAAATTTGATAAAAGAAAACCCTTTTTGCTTGTGTTAGTCAAACCGAAAGTGATTGATCAAGCCTTTTATGAACATTACACGTAGCAATCACTAGCTAGGGATTGGTCAAACTATTGGAAGATCTATATGGTGATGATGATGAAGACAAAAGTCCTTTATCATATACACTTAATGTGATACAGATGTTCAATTCTGATCAAAATCTTTTTTCTTCAATCCTTTGAAATTTTTTCTCTATCTAATTAATTTTCAACCTTCTTAGCGAACACTATTACTACGCATTATTTTTTAAGTATTTATGTGGTGCATGATTGTCCCATTTGTTGGACAACTACTTGGACAGTCCTACTTGGATAATTATATTGTAGGTCAGGTCCACTTTAAAGCTGTAATTTTAACTTTTAACTAAAACACGTTTAATTGTTCCATCCAAATGAAACATAGGCTGCCACCCAACATTGTTTCAAATAATTGACTTGTCAAATTTAATAATGTTTTGTATCATGCATCATACAACTTATCCTTGATTAATTAATTGTTTTCTCCTAAACTATCTTTAGGGGAGCATACGTGTTGCTAGGTTTGAGGTATGGAAACATGAAAAGCACACAAGATCTTATTAATTAATGATAAATGAAAGATCATTGACTATATATTAATTACTTATAAACTACATATTTTATTTTATAGTATATAACAAATCAGATAGTCTGCAGCCATCAAAATCCCACATTTAAGCAATCACACACACATATATAGTTATGTTATTTGAACAACCATTTGTTTGACAACTTTTGGGACAACCATAATTTTACAAAGAAAAAAAGATATTAGCACAAAAATTAAAACAATAGAAAGAAAGTAAAAACATAATATGAGTATGAGAGAGAAAGTTGTCATAAAAGTTATAAAAAATGGTTATATATATATAATTTAAATTTTTAAATATGTATCATCTAATCTTGATCTCAGTTACCAATATGTTGACCGCATGAATGTATGACTTGACGACCATAGAAATCTAATTTGAATATAATTGAGTTATAGCAAAATGCTGTTTATAACGAGGCTTAGTCACACGAAATCGTCCCGACAGTATTCCACGCAAGTTGTATTATTGACTTCAGCCTTTTATTTAACAACATGCCATGAATTCTGCACATATCTATTTTGTCATGGCTAATTAATCTTTCGCTGTTCTTCGGAGCAATACTCAATTGAGTTATTAATTAGTTGTCATATCAAGCAAAGTTGACAATTAGTGTAGATCTACTAATGATTTGATGATTAATAGGTAATTGATGAAGTCCAAGTAAGATGGAAATGATTACAATTGTTGAGAGTGGGGTTGATCGATGATGATAGGTTCTTTAGCCAACAGGGAACTGAAAAGGACCAACAATGATAGAGAGATGGAATAGGCATCTAGTGCTGTGGTTGAGGACAACATGACTGAGATATGTGGGGTATCCATTAGATTGAGACATTCTATCACTCACATATAAAATGCCTCCTTTACTACACTATGGAAAACGGATATCTTTCTTCCCTAACTACAATGGTTTTCTTGTGCACTTTTGTGTAAAAAATAAGTGATAGTTACACATATATCCATGTAAATAATACTTGATATATATCGATTTTGATCTATTTATAAAGGCTATAATTTTCTATATAACTCCCTAAAAAAAACGCTATAATTTTCTATATAATATTTGAAAGTTTATATAATCTAATATGCATAGTATTAGAATTTGAATTGAGACTATTTCAACTTTTACGAGGTCTAACATTTTTTGAATATGTTCTAATACAATTTTAAAATTTGAGTTTGATCTAATTAAATTTTCACAAAATTTTCTTGCAACGTAAGTATTGTCTCTAGTTAATAAACTCATTTTTATGTCTTATTTCATTCAGCTTTTAAAAAATAAAATAAAAAATTGTTTAGTATAAGTACACATTTCTTTTTAGTGTAAATTTACCTATGTAAATATCATATTACTATTTAAGATTGCAAGATCTATCCCTTAAACAAACACCAACACAAACCTTAATGAATAACAACTTTCATCTTCACTCTATGCAACCAACCTACAGTTGTATATTTTAAGATATCTTAAATTACTATTGTTAGGTAAATTATTAGAATGTGTTGAATAATTAATAAAATAAAAGAGATAGTTCTTCAATTTTTACCTTTAAAACTAAGTGATGAAATTAAATACAGACTACTCTATTTTTTTACATCTTTAATTCCCATCTGTAAAGGGAGTAAACGTCACTATTTATTCAAATCTTTGTGATTGCATCGGATATTCTGTTTTTTTTTCCCTTTAATTTCCATTTTTTTTTACTCTTCAAGATATTATGTTTTCTAAACCACCCTAATCATGTATATTATTTTTCATAAAAAAATGATATTAAATTAACACGATGTCATTTCATGTCAAACCACATCACTTATATTTTGCTATCCTTTTGAGCACATAAATAAGAAATTGCTTTACAGAATGGATATCACATATGTCGAATAAAAATAAAATAATGAATATCACATGGGGGTATGGCCAAAATGTAACTAAAAATTTGAACATACGACAATGGGGGAGCACATTATTTTCAAAATATTCTCGTTCATGCTTATAGCACTCATTGAATTTATTTATTTTCGTTAAATTCATTATCCACTCATCAAGTTCTAAACCCATCAGGCCCATCAATATACAATATTCTCTGAGTTCAAGATTAATAATAATTCATGATGAATAATTCCAACGTATGTTGAAGTTTTTCGTGATAAAACATGGTACATGCTATGCTTATATGAGATTGGGGATACGTACCTTTAGAATTTTATTTAGATTCATATATCCAATTAGGCTGTAAAGTTAGTGGGCCATGGCCCAAAAATACAGAAGTGACCCCACTTCATTGATCCCTGACCATCTTGCATGTCTCCCAAAAAAGGGCCCCCATTGAACTATAATGCAGTGGTTGGTGACGATAAATGTTACAAAACATAGTGCAAATCATGACATGTAAACAGGAAAAAGAATAATTAAATACCCCCACACCCTAGTGCAAAGCTGCTCTCTGATCAATTAGAAAACAAAAAGAGAAAGAAAAACAATAAGGTATTCTTCAATTATTGAAAATTGGAATGTAACTTGCCAAAATATCTTGCTATAATTTCTACATAAGAGTTTTGTGAATTATGTATAGTTGGAAAAATCAGATCTATATATTTTTTTAAGCAAACAAAAATTTGATATAAAAGAGTACATGAGGTGATACTTTAACTCATATATAAAGCAATACCACTAATAAACCTAAACAACTTTAGTTACTCATTCTCTTGGGTTAGTATATACACCACTCCGAGAATAAATAATAACCTATGTAGATTTCAGCAAAGAAATATTGTCATGATGAATTTTTAAATCTATCTATCTAATAAACAAAGAAATTCACACATACTATTGTAGGGGGTGGGAAATGATTGTTAGTACCTGGGGTGTCAATCGCAAGTGCTACTGTGAAGTCTTTAGACTTCTATTCTTTGCTCTCTTAATTTTTTATTTACTTTTTTAATAAATAACACATGCACCTCAATAAAATCACCCCATTAAAAGCTACCATAGACAATCAGTTAGGAATGATTATATCCCTTTAGCAATTCTTCATATTATGGTCAAGGGATTAAAGCGATCAAAATTCATTTCAGATTCTATAACGACTTTAATTTGAAAGTCGTTGTTGAAATGAGTGTCTCTTTAGTTCTTATTATATAAATACAACTAACGTAAATACATCTATCTCTTTAAGCCTTGAGTTATTCGTTGGTCATGGTGAGCCCCCAAAACCTATCTCGATTCAATTTTTTCTATAATATAAAGAAATCAAGCATTTCCCCTAAAAAAAGAACTATTTTAATCATTATTGAGAAAAATCCGAGTCTTACATAAAAAAGAGAGGTGCTGATTAGAATTTATAATGAGGCTTCACTCTCACGTATCAAACTAATTTTGTAAGAATGTGTTAGACCTAATACAAAAACTTAATATGGTAGCAAAATATATTGACCATACCACCCATAATTTCTAACCACACACCAAGTTCAATAGTTCTTAGTGTGAGGTCAGGAAAAAAACTAAGTCCCATGTAAAATAGAGAGAAAATGTGATTGAAGTTTATAAAGAGTACTAATACCCCTCCCATTGCAAATTGATTTTGTAAAGATGAGTTATATCCAATATAAAAGTCTAATATTGCATGATAGTCTATCGATTGGAACCCCCGTTGTTTATAACCACACACGAAATCCAACATGACTCGTGATGGAGTGTATTAAGGAAAATTCAAGTCGGTTTTATAATAATGAGTTAGACTCAATATAAAATCTAATAAATCATTAAAAAAAAATAAACTATTCCAGGTATTTGAGGAAGCACAAGAAGATAAATACAGTAGTGTTCAAGTAGAACATAATTGATATGTGGATTATAGTATTATATAGAAACATAATGTTAGGTCAGCATGAAAGAGAACATGTCCCACATTGTACTACTATTCCTTTACCTTCTCTTTTATTAAATTATGTAGCAGTGAGTGAGTAATGAATTAAGGGGCAAAAAGATATAGACGTACGTTAATGTTAGTACGTACTAGGAGCCAATGGGTTTTTCTGAGTAGTCACTGTCTTTCTGCAACTGTAAGCGACGTCATAGGTGGTGAATTGTTGTGTGAGTGTAGAGATAGAGGAAGAAGTAGAACATGTACTTATATTTAAGGACTATCACCAAACCATCCCTGTAGAAGAAGGGATTGAATTCAAGGGAATTGGAAGGTCCCTCCCATGTGACTTCCACATGTCACGTGCCCTAATATTACATTTGGTAAATTAACATTTTGCATCCATTACCAAACTTGAGATTTTGTCAAAAATGGATCAATAATCGGTTTTACGGAATCTATATACGTTAGATAAATTGTTCAATGATAGTTTAGTTGTGTATACATAAAAAAAAAATATTTGATAGTGTTAAAAATGAAAAACTTGTACAACAATTTCAAAATATATATATGAACACATTAGATGTGATTCCGTAGTCTCTAATTTTTCAGATTTCAAAAATTTCAATATACATATGAACTTAGACTATGGAAGAGCTAAAACTTGAATTCATATTTTTTTAGCAACCCCCACTAATTCTTCAATATCTTTCCATAGTCTCTCTACGTGGTTGGAACAGATTTTCAGTCTCTTTCCATGTGTGTGTGTTCATTATCACTATCATCAAATATTGCCTACCCACCAAGTCCGTACGATCCCCCATTATTTCTATGATTGGTTATCAAATCTTCCACGACAACCACAAATCATCCCTTCCAAGTTCCAACACCTAAACTTTAATCTATAAAAGCTTTAAAAAAAAGTTTGGGCTTATATGCATATTTTGCTTTTGATGGGCCAATAATGGTATTAGCCTATTAGGAACCTCACGAATAGTCACTACCACACTTTCTTCTTTTCTAAATTGTGATCCAAGACTTTACGACGATAAAAAAATGCAAATAGAATCTTCACGGTTACTGGTATTGCACGTTCAATCTAAATCAACGACCGAGATCAATTAAAATTGATATAACAAATTAGATATCAGAACCGTTTGATCTCAAATAAATAGTCAAAATTAATTCGTGATATATTTATCCATAAAGAAAATACATGGTTTTCTTGAGAAATAAAACCTAGAAAATATTAACAAAGTCTCAAGCATATTCCAAAAGACTAGATCTTGTTATGTCAGGCACTACATAGCATCATGTCTATTTTCATTTCCTTTCTTAAGGCAGACAAAGAACAGTGCAAAGGAACAGCATATTTTTTGGAAAATCTTTATTCAGGGCTATCTTAATTGACTAGCTACTCAACTATATGGTACAAAAAATGTAACTGTTGATAGACGGGGACCAACCACACCACTTTAATGTGTCGTGTTCCAACCATTACAAGTAAGTAGCAAATTTATCTTCCCCGACTCTCTCAACTATGCTTTTCCCTTATGGTTTTACTATATAGTACTCCACTCACTTCATTCCCAATATACTCATGTACTTTATTAATAAAGAGTGAAACTTAAGAGTGGTAACTTTTTCCAATAGGACATATGCCCCACATGTGGTAGTACTATATAGTTCAATGGGAAGTGTTGACATGTAGTTAGTTATTAACAGATTACTATTGATTTGATTCTAATTTTCCTTTGGTGGTATATGCCTATCAGTCTATTGGTTGACAACTTTCACAGCTATATGTATAGTTGTAACCGTGAAAGTGATTGCAATAATATAAAGTGTGTTGAATATTAATTTAGAGGAATTTCATTTTTCTATACCCTTCGGTTTGACTCAACTCATGTTGATTTTGTCATTACATTTGTAACAAAAAAAGTTAGAGGAATTTTTTTTTCTAGTTATTTAATTTTGAGGTGAGGCCTACATTACCCCCTAATGAATTGAGGGTAATTTATCTCTAATGACAAATATGAGTCGATTCTGGAACGAAGAAGATGGAGATTACACGTTAAACGAAGAAGATGAAGAAGTATGATGTTTTTGAGATGAAAATGGTAATTAATTGCAAGAAAAAACCAAAATGGTGAGGCCTACATTATCTCTTGATGAATTGGGCGTAATTTACCCCTAATGACAAATCTGATTTGATTATGGATCGAAGGAGATGAACATCACATGTTGAATGAAGCATATGAAGAAGTTTGATGTTCTGGAGATGAAAATGATATTTGATTGTAAGAAAAAAGATGAAAAAACTAGATTTTTCTTTGAAAGGTGTAAATTACCCCAAATCATTGAGGGATAATGTAGAAAAAACCCCATTTTTTTTATATACTTAACACAAGTTTGAATAAAACTTTTAGAATTTACTTTATATATATGCTTTATTGTAGTGAAATATTTTATAATTCATCTAAAGGCTGCTACATTATTTAATGAATTAATTTTAAACTACAAGAATTAGCATAATTATTGAATGATGTATCAACAAATATTTAAAATATTTTTGAATTATTGAACTGGTGGGGCAAAAGTTAATATTGTAATTTTATTCATATTTAATACTAAGAGAAAAATCCATTTTGATTAATAATAGCAAACATTTTCATATTTTTTGTGCAGCAAAATCTAAGTATACACACCAGCTTCATGCCCACTTTTGAAGTGCTCCATAAGTATTTTTGGGTCAACAATGCTGCATATTTTTCCAAAGATGTATTTTCAACATCGTGAATTTTGTCTGAAATTCAACTTTGTGATCCTGATTTTCAACAATGGAGAAACAAAAAAGTGGAGATTTATGGACGTGGGCATTACGTAATGGTTGGGAACTTGGAAAGGTTATGAATGTGGGCCTTACCCAAGGCCGGTTGTAAATTCGTGTGTGTGTTTTTTCATCTTCTTTGCTGTATCGTTTCTTCTCTCTGCTTCTAGTCGGTGATGTAAATTGATATCAATGGACGCGTATAGCATGATATTTTTTCCGCTCCGTGTTATATAAGGTGTAATATTATTGTTTTGTTTTAGAGGAGAATTGAAGCGTTGCGTAAGAATATTGTATAGTATTTGGGTTTTTTTTTTTAATAAAGTTTAATAGAATGTACGGATATCCGCAGGTGCATATATCATTAAGTTCGTATATGTATCTATTAACTAACGAGTTGTTGAAATATCAATTTATTTTATTCATGAAAATCTATTAGGTATCCGTCCTGTGATCGTGGCGGATTTTATCCGCGGATATAGATTATTTTACCATCCCTACTTCTAACAGATTTTGTGTTTATGTTCTGTTTTTAAAAATTATTAAAACTAAAAATGTAATTTTGATTTTGCCCATTAAATTCATTGTGACTTTCAAATTAATTACTACCTATGATTTTTTTGGGCATGGACTTCTAACGTTCATGATATAACTTCCTAACAGTAATCACATATAGGATTGTAAAAGAAAAAAACAGTAATCACATATACAATACTTAGAATATGGATTGTATTGATTTGGACCCGAAAATTTCTCTTCAGACTTCTAATTTTTCTCTCAGCCACCTCGAAAAGATGAAAATACCTTCAACGATAGTTAACTATCATTTTACGGCAGTTAAGTACCGTTTGTATAGTTTTTTCTAAAACTGCTAAGATTTCATAAGGAAAAAAAAAAGTTGTTTTAATATTATCAATCATATTAAGCCACTAGTTGAATACCATATGACCCTTTACAACCTACGGCCCAAGGTTTCTCCTAATTTCTAGTCAAGGAAATCAACAAACTTGAAGTGTGAATTTTCATTAACCATATAAGCAAAAATTGGAGGTGGATTGTAGAAAATCGGAAGCCTAAAGTGCAATTTTTTTTTTTTTAACTCTTCGAGTCAGGGCCCAACTCCTTACAAGGATAACTCATTTACTTCAATTTTCATGATGTTAAATTTTTTAAGAATTTCTTTTCCCACCCTGCTCAGTTCTCACACGTCCTCCAAATTTATCATTTTACCATGTTCGGATTGTATAATTCGAATGTCTTTTTGGTGCATTTCAGATTATAAAATCTTATTCGTGTTTAATCAGTTTTTTCAAAACAGTGTAATGAATTATTAAAATGGTATTAATAAAAATGACAAAAGTGGCATAAATTTAAAGAGATGTGATACCAATTGTCAAGTATTGAACATATTTCATTATTTGATCAATAGTTCTTAATACATTTACATTAACAATATTAGACACCTAATGATGTATTTGCAGCACAAGAAGATGAAAAGGGAAGGACGGAAAAGCTTGTGATCCCTCTCACACTTCCTCATAAGGGAGAATAAGGGAATACAAGATGACAGAGTGGGAGAAACAGACTCTAATAAGCAACCCATATCCAAATGAAGGGTGCGAATTTGCAAAGAGATACAAAATGACTTTACCATTCATACTATCCCTATAAGATAACATGAACCTCTGTATGAAAGGTCAACGGTGGAACATTGACATCATAAACGACTTAGAGAAAAGTATGAAACAAAAGGAGAGTGTGTGAGTTGCAATGAGAAATTGTAAAGAATGAGTGGATATTTATATGCACAATGCAAACATAGAGTGTAGCGAATTTAAGGAGGGTTCGATCACATGGTCAACATTATAATACTGGTAAAAAAACACATGGAAAACACATGGAACCAGCCAGACTTACTAACCAAGTCACCGTCCAGATTATGGACTCGTTCGCATTATATAAACCAAAACATCATAAGATTATTTCAGATTATATAATATGAAACCTCCCTGGACTGTGAAAAAACTTGAAGTTTTGAGGGTTTGGTACAATTTGGGTTATATAGCATGAACCGAGCAAGTACAAAATTTTTCTGTGTTTCACAATGCACATGATCTTATATAACTTGGCGTGCTTGGTTCATTTGCAAACCACACAACCATGGACACATATCCATTAGATGTAAACACCAAACTAGTTACAATGTACTATAACAAGAGAAAACCTAATATGTTTAGGGTTGACATTGATGTCACACTATTTGGCTTGAAGGACTAGATGGACCAAATTAACGGTCGTCTCAACCATAGAGACACAAGAAGGGTGGATAATGTTGAGTATTGTCGCCCGTCGGGAGACTCAGATGGAAGTTTCATGTTCACCTAGTCGAAGCTTCGGAACAACGATGAGAATTATGTTCTCTGTATTTGGTCAGCAACATTTTTTTTTACTATAGTTACAGTTTAGGAACATTTTGTGGCTATAAATAACCTTGGATTCTTCGGTATTTTCATTCATTCTTCACTTTTCTTTCCTTTTACAATTTTCTTTCTTAATTTTCATTTGGGAGTGAGTTATGATACCATGGTCATTGCTGACCATTCATACTATCTCTAAAATTGTTGTGCAGTTTCTGTGGGGATGATACGATGGTCAACATAGACCTTTGTATCAATTATAATTTGAATTATGGGTTTTACATAATTTGGACTATATAATCTGAAATCTTTCAAAAGGTATTCGAATTATATAATCTAAATGAGGGTATTTTGAGAATTTACAAGGGCTTGGGAGAAGTGTCGAAGGGGGTATATTGAGAATTTACAAAGAAATTCCCAATATTTTTTTGAGAAATTCTTTTCCCTCCCCCTCCTTTGCATGCACGTCCTTCACATTTCCAATTTTGTGCCCATTTTGATTATACAATCCAAAACATAGAAAACATATTTAAGGAAACATATCAATTATACATGCACCGCTTAAAAACTGGCCTTCACTTCCCATTTAGCCTAAAAAATTTCAAAAACCCCCCAAATCCAAATTCCTTCTCATTGTGTGAATTTTCAACTAAATTTTATCGAATTTCTCAAATTAGATACGTTTGACACAACTATACAAAGGGTTAGTATACATTTTCTCAAATCCTGGTGGTTTCATAGAATTTTTTACTGGTTTATTGGTGCGTTTGTTGTTCTTACACACACACATATATGCAAAAAAAAACTTTATATGATTAATATACTTAGTCAATCAGTGATTAATATACTATTTCAACCGGATTCTATGAGGCAGAATATTATGACAAATTCGCCACAATAAATTCTTCACTTTGAGAGGAATTTTCAATCGGCAAATACAATGCCAATACCCCTCCACCTTCAAATGATCAACATTAATCAACTCATTGATGAACAAATAGGTACCTGCAGAACATTGATGCACAAATATGTACCAAGCGCACCGATTGAATACTTTCCATTTTTCTCAATCTTCCTAATACGTCTGTTATGTTGTATTGATTGAAAAAAAAAAGTACCTGCAGAATTTTTACAGCAGTGTAGTTATCAAAAAGATGGTAGATCAAGTTAGAGTTCCACTCTTTTTGCTCATTTAGTATCAAGTCTGCTAGAACATGATGAATATCATTAAGAGGAGTGAGGCACGTTTCTTCCCACAGGCCGCAGCCATCTCTCGTTCCACAACAAAACTTGACTAACAAAAAAGATAGCAATAGCAAAAGGTGTTGTTCAACCTTAAATAAACTTTAAATTATTAAGACAATATGAAACTGATATTAAAAATATATGTATACTTTTTTATGGTAAAAAAAAACTATTGCATTTCATCAAGGATTAAAGGGGCCATACAATCTGGAACACAGTTCAAAAAATGAAAGCAAGATTTATCTATGGATAATTGGTTCTAATAATAACTAAAACCTAGGTATTAGATGAACCTTCAAACGGTTCTTCATGACAGTTGTGAATTGAAGCATCTCTGACAAATCAATCTCATTTCCATCCACAACTTTCCACATAAAATTCCAAACAAAATTGGCAACAAAGTATTCCAAGTGCAACAATGCTAAACCATAGCCAGGACACATTCTCCTCCCTGCTCCAAACGGCATCATCTTTATCTCTTTACTCCCCATTAAATCGAAAGTACTATTATTCAAAAACCTCTCCGGCTTAAAAGCCATAGGATCATCCCAAGCCGAAGAATCTCTCCCTATCTCCGCCACCAAGAAATTCACAGATGCAAAAGTAGGCACCGAATAACCATTTAAAACAACTTCCTTTGTCACTCTATGAGGAGCAACATAGTGTAACGGTGGATGACGTCTTAGCCCTTCCAAAATCACAGATTTAAGATATGGCATTTTTTTCAAATCTTCTTCAATAATTTCCTTCTCCTTTTTATCATCTCCAATCACCCCTTCAATCTCTTGTACAAGCTTTTCTTGTATATCTTGGTACTTCACCAAATTCGCCATGATCCATTCCAATGCAGTTGAAGTTGTATCTGTTCCCGCATTTAGAAACTCGGAACATAAAGTACAAATTTTTCCATCATCAAGTTGGCTCCTTTTATTTTCTTCCTCCAATAACTCCAAATCCAACAATGTATCTACATATGACAAAACAAATTCATCATGTGACTCATTGACATTGTTCTCTCCATCAGTCCTTAATCTCGCTTCTTTGATTTTCCTTCGAGCGTTTATATAAGGAATCAACACGGCATTCTGATCACTTTTTAGCTTCAAAAATTCCTTCCATCGATTCCTATACAGTATCTTTGTAATAGGTGGCCAAAAATTCAAAACATTGTATCTAGAAAAGTTAAGAAGCATGATGCGTTGACTTTCTTCAATTTCTCTTATTTGATTCTCATCTAGTTTGTCTCCAAAACACATGAGAGCCAACAAAGAGAACATTCCATATCGAAAATGATCAATGACAAAAATCCCCTTGGTGTTTCTTTCATGTGAAATATTTTTGAGACGTTGTAGAAGAATGTCTAACACCCATTTGCGCGCTTTAGCATAGGACTTAACCTGTGAAGGGTGAAGGATTCTTGAAGTGAGGTTGCGTCTTAAGAGGCGCCAAATGGGACCGTAGAAGCTAAAAAGGATGTCATGTTGATTGCTGCTAATTATCTTCTTTGTTGGAACGGCCTTAGGACGATCAGCGAAGATGGTGCTATTTTGGATTAATGCTTGATGTGCAAGAAATCTATTGGCAATGAAAATGTCGGTGTTAGAACCCATTTGAAGTGTGAAGATTGGACCATATTTGGCATGAAGATCTTGAAGAAGGGTTTTAGGATCTTTAAAGAATTGATTTAGCACTGTGAATGTCCCTATGATGGGTACTTTGGGAGGTCCTGGAGGCAGGGGAGATTGAGGGGAAAGAAGGTTTCTTATGAATTTGAGAATTAGTGAAAGAATAAGGCACAAAATTGTTATTACTAGCCAAGTTTCCATGTAACTATTCTGCATGAAGGCTATTTCTTGTTATTGTAAATTCTTGTTAGATTAGATATGTATAATTTTACATTGGTAACAAGACATGACTAACAAAAAATATATCATAAATAAAAATATGTAGGGGAAACTGTTTATGTTTTGGGGTCATAATTAATGAGTATTTATATATGATTTTGATAGATCAATACTTTGTTTTGGCGTTCTGGTATGTTACAATTTCTTATTGTCATTAAAAACAAATGAATTGTAATCAAGTTGTACATTGATAACTGCCAAGAGATTGTAATGTGTAATTTGGTAAAAAAAAAAAAGAAATTTAATCTGTAATTTTAATAACCTACCGTGATTTGAAAATGTTTAAACTATTACAAAAAGTGTAACAAAAAAAAAACTATTACAAAAAGAATGCTTAAAAAAAACTGAAACTGTTACTAAGAATGTGGAAATGACAATAGATTCATGAACAATGAAACCGAGGACTTAAAATTTAACTCCACTTTTTTTTTATTGTTATAAAAAATTAATTAACTCCATTGTGGTCAACACTTTCAAAGAAATAAACCACTATGCTTTTACTGCTTGTTAGATTCGCAATATAGTCCAAGTTTACATAGGTCATTGGACTATATTACGAATCAAATACACAGGACTAAGTGTTGTTTACTCGACGAATGCCTTAGAAACTGTACATAAGAGATAATTCAATTCATCATATTTGTTAAACCAAAAAACATTAGATAACTTATATAAACCAATCCCTGCTTTGTCATTTCATCATAACGAAAATTGGAAACCTATTTCCTATCTTCATTCCTGAAGAAGCCAAGAGAAGATTCTAAAGAATGGCTCAATTCTTTGCCACATGTTAGATGATAACTCAATGAAATGAGAGTTATCTAGTTCAATGAACTTGGATTATTACTTATTTTCATGGTTTGATAAGTAACATTAGGAAGACTCATCAAAAGTGTTTTTAATGTATTTGTTAGTGTGGAGAACACTCTAAGAAATAAAAGTTTAAGAGAAAAGCAAAAGTCTGATACAAACTTAAACTGCTTCTGATTGTTACATCTTTTACCGAAGAACTATGACTCATTTATAGAGTCTTGGTCTTCATCTTCCTTTACAAATACTAAGAAATTGGAAACTTTTTCAACATGTATCATCATTTCAACAAACATCAATTAAAACGACTAAGGGCATGGATTTCACATAACATAATACTTTTGTATGTACTATTGGTTGTTTATTGGGGTACCAACATAGTACTAAAACAATATCACTTCTAATTTTGAAAGGAAAAAAATTCATCACACTTCATTATGAAATAGAGCTCACCACATATACATCAATTAACTACTACTAATGTTTAATATTTTGACCCTATTCTCAATTTTTTTTAAATGTGAAACACTAATTAATTAAATTAATGTGTTGGACTGTGTTAAGTCTTTTGATGCCACGCTTCCGACATGCAAACATATTTAAAGCATATAGATCTTCTTTCAATCACTTACGCCTCCGTTCCTTTTTAATTGTCATTTTTTGACATTTTTTATAAACCAAGACAATCAACTAATGTTACTACTTTTGATATAATAATTTATATTTTTACTATAATAGTCTTATTTATTTAATATCTAATTTTATATATTTCTCTCTCCGCAATAAATAACTAAGTGTAACATTGGTAAAACATCATTTAATATTGCATTGAACTTTGTAAGTAACAGCTAAATACGAACAAAATTTTTCTCTAAAAGAGACAGTTAAAAAGGAATCGAGGTATTTATTTTGAGGAATATAAATTACTTTTTGTCACATTTTTTCAAGGTTTTCTATCTTCTTGGAAGAATAATAAAAGTCTTTCTCCCCTCCAACATATGTTTTGTAGTTGGTTCAAAAAATATTTAGTGACCCCACACATGTACCTTTGCAAAATGATTAGTATTTTTTTTCTCTAACAAGCCTAGCACTTGTCACATAAAAATGAAAATTAAAGGACAATACAATTATCAAAGGCAAAGATAAGGAAAACAACTTATTGAACTGAGAGTGAGAACAAGGAAATTGGAGGAAGAACAGTGTCTGAAGGAGAAACATGGTGAGTGAAGGAGCAAGTGTAACGGCAACAATGGTTGCAGTTCAATTCCTAGAAGTAGGTGGTAACACTCTGATCAAAGCAGCCACCAATGATGGAATGAGTATTTTTGTTTTCACTTTTTACTCAAATCTTTTGGCTCTATGTTTCCTTTTACCATCCACCTTTTTCTACCACAGAAAAAGAGCTCCTCCTCCAATTTCAACATCAATTTTATGTAGAATGTTTCTTCTTAGTTGCCTCAGGTATGAACAAATTAACCACCAAGTTAAATAGCATAGTATATGTTTTTTAGACAGAGAAATATATTAAATCGGTTGTTATATTAGTATTTTCTCTTTTATCTGGTCCTCCGGCTCCATATATGTCAAAGTAAATATTATTGTATGGATCTGAATTTAGTTGTAGAGAAGGGAATTTATGTAGAAAATTTGATTGTTTGATTGATCTTGAGCTACCTGTGCAGTACTGCAGTGCAGATTTTAATGAATACTGGAATTGGATATAGCTCTCCCACACTGTCATCTGCTATGGTTGACCTTGTCCCTGCTTTTACCTTCATACTTGCTCTAATTTCAAGGTTTGTCTTTTTTTATGGGAAATGTTAACGAGTGCCTCCGGGGCACTCTTTAAGCATCCGGGGCACTCTTTAAGCACCCAAAATAGTAATATTTTATAAAAGTTTGTGTATTTATTGCATTGGAAATTGAAGTCTTTACTTTTATTAAAAAATAATTTCTTCATTATGAATGCTTAAAGAGTGTCCGGGAACACTCGTTAACAAGACCCTTTTTTTATTTATCTTCTACATTCTTTACAAAAAATTTGCCACCATTGAGAATTCAAATATCTATGTACGTATAACCAGTGGCGTAGCTAGGACCGTAGGGTAGGAGGTGCGGGAATTTTTTTTCATAAAGAAAATTTAGGATAAGAGGATGATGCTCTAGTATAAGGTAGAGAAGATCTTCAAGCTCAAAAAATATTTGCAGAAAGATTTACATTCATCTCCTTTCAAGGACATTGACAGGGCTAAAAACCGAGAATTTCCCAATCCAAAGCATGTCTTTTATCACCATCAAACTCTTGAAATAGGTGAAAGCTTTATAACTTTACTTAATAATAACAATTAGGCTAAATTACTGAAGGGATTTAAGAGGGGTTTTTCAAAAAATTTAATCATTGAAACAGATCTTGATTAAATCATGAATCACAAATCAAACACATACTTAAACACTTTAAGGATTCATGTGTTTACCTCTTGAAGAGCAGAACCTTTGTGGCAGAATTGTTTCTGATCACGAGCAAAGCAACATAGCGATGCCTCTATTCAGTCCACACAAACAAACCTTCTCTGATGACCGGTGCTAGCCAATTTCAACGGAGATTCAGAGAGAATAGGGTTTAGAGAGCGGCGGCTAGGTTTCACACCTTTTGTGAATTAGGTTAAGTGTTTCAACAAAAGTCTGTAATGCTTCAACACAAGGGTTCTATTTATAGAACCACTTGTGTGGCAACAAGTCAAGCACTTAAATGCACCGTATCCTACGGTGCACCATATTTCACTTAAACACACCGTACCTTACGATGGACCGCGTTTCTCTATTTTTCATAAATTAAATAATAAGTCATACTTAATTATTTAATTACTAATAAGTCCTACTTATTATTTTATAAATAAGTCTTACTTATTTATTTCTCTCATCTATTTGTCTTTTGTGTGTGACCCCTATAGGTTCCCGTAACGTTGGCAATAATATTAAATCACCTATTTAATATTATAAATAGTGAACGGTATCTAGCAACACATCACTGCTACCCAAGTGACGAGAATGTCATGTGATCTGACGAAACCTTTCCGTGATAATGATCATGTGTATAATTATCCTTTTGCCCTTATGTCTATATTGAACACAAGGCATAGACCGTGTCATCCTTGTCTAGTTCAATATTGGGCCCATAGACATTTCTCCTGTTATGTAGGAGGGGCAAATTCCATCTAGGTCACTCATGTCCCTTAGCATAATTCATGGAGTACCCATCAACCAACTTTATAGTCATCCTATTACAGACAACGTTTGAATGGTGATAAAACACTCGACTCCTACATCTAGGGTACATAGTGGTTTCAAGTCAAAGGGTGGAATACACCACTATCACTATGAGAATATCTTATGACACTTTTCATAACTTTTACTATGTAGTATTCTCATGGCGGGTCAATCTAGTATAAATATTACTCCTAATATTTATACCTATGTGAAGACTTGATAACTCTTTATCTATGATCCGTGAGATGTGATCATCAGTCTACCCACATAATAGTCTCTATGCTTTAATGTTATCCCATTTCACAATAAAGCTTGACTACGGATACTTTAAGAATAATGTCATTTTGTTTAATGTGTCTCACGATTAAGTCATACTTAATTCTCCATTAAACGGACTAATTATTCTAGGGAATTTATTATTTTGAAACTAAACAAAAGAATAAATAAATGCCTTATATATATTCATAAATATATATATCAAAGTCATGATACAAAGCCAAATCCAATCAAAGTAGATTGGCTATTAGGGCTTTCTCCAACAATTACACCAGAAGTTCATTAAGTTATTTAATTGTAACAAATTGGTCATTTAAGCTTTTTTCGTACCACTTACGTCCCTTAAGTTATTTAGTTGTAACAAGTTAGTCCTTTAAATATTTTTCGTAATGCTTAAGTCCTTTAAGTTATTTAATTGTAACTTTTAGGCCCCGAATAACTTACATTTTTAAGATCTAAAATACCCCAAATTGTTACAGTTAAATAACTTAAATGACCTAATTGGTACGGAAAAAACTTAAAGGACCAACTTATTACAATTAATTAACATAAATGACTTAAGTGATATGAAAAAGACTTAAAGACCAATTTGTTACAATTAAATAATTTAAAGGATCTTTGGTGTAATTTAGCCCAACAATTATTATATATACACACACTAAACATAAATATTAAACATATATATTCTTATGATTATCCATTTTGATTAGTTATAGTAAACAATTAAGAATTATTATATGCTTTATATTTTAGTTATGCGATTACATTTCAGTATTTGCAGTTTAGGATAATGGCTAGGCCTATGTAATTCAAACCCATAATAAGGGTTCTACCCTTAGATTTGCCTTTTGTAAACAAAACTATATATAAAAAGTAAAAGATAAAAATCAATATAAAACTAAAACGTAAAATTGAATTGAACTATTATACTATGCTTGCAAAAAGCGAAGGAAGAAAAGTCAAAAGGTACAATAATCATTATATAGGAAACTTGATTTGAGAGCTACTGGTTAATCTCCAAAGACCGAAAGAAGCAAGCAGTGCAAGGAGGAGGTGCTAAGTCAAAATGTCAAGAGGTTCCGAGTGTAAAAAGATCACACACACACAGATATATATATATATATATATATATATATATATATATACACACACGTGTAACTTTAGAAAGCCAGGGGTTCAGGTGCATCCCCTCAAGCATGAGTGGCTCCGCCACTGCGTATAACTTACCAATTGCGAAATTTTGAAGTTTAACCCAAGTCATAGATTTTAGTGGAAGGTGTGTGACAACCGTATTTGGTGAAGTGGATGAAAAGGATATTTGTATATGGAACTTAGATCATAGATGTGTAAATTATTTAACTTCAATTAATAAATATTATCATCATACATATATATAAAAATAAAAGCATGAATAATTAATGAAAAAAATTATGATTTTATATATTTTTAATTCATGAATAATTCATGAACTCCTTCCTATGTCTGAAGCCAATGCTGATGCAAACCGTTTGCTTTTTGTAGTTCTACTATAAAATATCAATGTCATGGGCCAAATATGTTAAACATCAAAGTCTAAATGGATTGGAATTGAATTAAAAATAGGGAATTGGTGAATATATTGATCATGAGATGAATAATGAACAATCAAGTGACTAAAATACGATATATTTCAATTTCAATCATTTTCCTCTACATGATTTCATATATTGAAAGATTGAACATCTCATCAAAAACACATTTGTTTCTCTACTTACTTGTCATTGTTTTCGGTACTTGTCATTGTGTGTGTTGTCTTAAAATTCAGGGTTTAACTTATCCTTACAAAACCGACTTGTAAGGTGAGGAGTGTCTCATCTTTATAAACTCTTATCAAAAATCTTAGTTACTCGATGTAGGGCTTGGGTTGAGTTTGATGCGTGTATCTAAATGGTGGATGGCCTTATCGATATGCTCCGATACTATCTAAGAAATCGTGGTTGAGTTTAACACAACCCCACAAAACCACATAGTGAGGTGAAGATTACCCCCACTTATAAACACGTTATCAAGCATCTCTTATCCGATTTCAGACTTGAGTTTTTTTCAATATGTTGCGTGTTCAAATTTCAAAATAAAAGAGAGTGGATGTGTTTGGATCAAAATGCAAAAACAAAATGCAAAACCAAAAATTATAGAATAATATAATGTAATGTTTACATAACATTATTTTTTTGGTCAAGTACGAACATAATTTAATTACCCTTCTTTAATCCTTGCAAAAGAACAGAAAAATAATTTGGCGTGAAAACAATGTGCACTTTCAGGATGGAAAATCTAAATCTGAAACATCATAGCAGCCAAGCTAAAATTATTGGTACAGTGGTCTCCATTGCAGGGGCATTAACTGTGACATTATATAAAGGGATGCCATTGATTAGTGATGCCTTTCGAAATATAGATATTGGAGCAAGTGGAATTCACCTTTCAGCTAAATCAGACTGGATACTTGGTGCTTTTCTTCTTGCAACTGCTAGCTTTTGTCTTTCTGTTTTGTATATTGTCCAGGTAAATAAATCTTTTTGAATATTGTGCAACAAAGGTTTTAAATCGTAGTTGTGGTTGAGAGTTAGATATAATTATATGTAAACATTGTTGACGCAGATTTTTGTATAAATCAGGTATCCATTGCATGCAACTGCACAGAGATTGATATTTTTAAAACATGGCATACATTGCATTTACCTTGCAGCAAATTGGGAATTTATATAATTTTTCTTTTTTCACCTATATACAGACTTGGATTATAAGGGATTATCCTGAAGAGCTAGTGGTAACAACCATTTGTTGCAGCATGGTGGTAATCCTATCTGCAATTGTAGCTCTCATTGCAGAGGGAAATTCAAAAGTTTGGATTCTCAGACCTGATAGGGAGTTGGTAGCTGTGTTTTATTCAGTAAGTACAAAATTTATTGTTTTAAGAAAATTAAGAACATATTAAAATAAAATAATTTTAATTTATATGCAGTGTCATAAATGTTTTTATACATACTTCTAATCATATTCTTCACTAAAAAAAAACTAATCATATCTTATCATGTATATATATATATATATATATATATATATATATATATATATATATATATATATATATATATATATATAGGCAAATTAGGAGCAAAATATGAGAAATTAGTCTTTGAACCGAGGATGGTGTAATTTGATTTGATGCATGTGTTCAATTGTACATTGTCATTACATAGATATTAATCCATTAAGAATAAAGTGATGCCTTTTTGTTGATAGCCATGTTATTGATGTAAATTATGCACATGTACTTAATCTTTGTTGGAGAATTTGCAAGATCACCTTTTAGAGGGATCTTTTCTTTCAACTATATTTTTTCCATCCACAATATTTGAACCTAGACCTAAATTTAAGTCTAGTTTTACTTGAACCAATGTAATGTTGGTGTAGTGAATAAAGGCATTATAACTTTTTTGACAAGAAATGCATCACAACTTTAAAAACGGTATTTATGAATTATAATTTAATCAATGTGGAGACTTTGTGGTTGTTTCATTTATAGGCAATTTGTGTGGTATCAATGAGGAGTGTAGTATACGCATGGGCATTCCGTAAGAAAGGACCAATATATGTAGCTATGTTCAACCCATTAGGAATGGTCATTGCACTTGGCATGGGGGTAATATTTTTGGGAGACAGTCTTTATCTTGGAAGGTAAATAAATACATTTAATTAAAGAACAACAAATTTGTTAGAAATAATCTAAATGACGTATTTATCCAATACTAGCATTTTTATTTTAAAATTTGTTTTACGTATTGTTGCAGCATGATTGGAGCTGCTATAATAGCCATTGGATTTTATGCTGTTATGTGGGCACAGGCTCAAGAGGAACACACAACATGTGAAAATAAATTTCCCCCTCTATTGTCAACCAAAATAGATGTCTAGACGACTTTGATTTTGTAAGGTCGTAGGTATACTTCACATTGATAAAATTTATGAGTTGTGCTAAAAGTGTCGGTAATAGAAGCAAGTGTCAATTTTTTTTACGCATGGTAGTGTAATTTTTTTATTAACAACCAATAAGAAGTGTACATTAATGGATTGCTCAATAACAACTTTTAATTCGATAGTAAGACCAATACAATTTAATATTTATAATGGATCTAAAAATATATCCTAGTTTTTTAGAAGGAGTACTTTAGTTATATGTACGTTTTTAATTAATCAAAATATCTATTTAGTCTTATTAAAAAGTCAAAACTAAAGGTAGGATTGGATATTATATGTAAATATTTTTGGAGGAAAATTGTCATATTTGTTTTCCCTATTTGGAAGCTACAATTAGGGGTCATTTACTCTTTATCCATCTTTCATTGAACTTCGAATTATTAAGACCTCTTTTTTTTTATAATCAAACAAATAAGACAATATAATTTTTTTAAGAAAAGACAAGATAATTTTTAACTACAGAATTTGGTTTAAACGAAATATTATAAAAGCTAAGTTTTGACATCTAATTAAAATCTAGCTAATTCTAACTATCATAGGGACATGTGCACTTACACCCTCCCCCTTTCTTATGATCAATGATTGTGTGCAGATTTGATTGTTGTGTTTAAGATTTATTTGAAAAAATAATTGGTGTATATACATTGTATACTTTGAGTTAAAACCAATCACCGAGTTTGTGTATTAGTAAGAATAAGTGATTATGAATTGGTTAGTTGTAGATTTGAAGAATTTAAATCTTATTTTAAATAAAGCAGTCTATTCACATTCAAATTAGAATACCGTTGTTCTCCCATCGAACCTATATCTCGCCCATACGTCGAAGGGTCAAGTTCAGAAACTATAAATAGAGGCTTGCTTACTCACTTTCAATTCAATCATTCCTTCGTTCAATGTTCAAATTAGAGAAAGCAAGCTTAGGGGAGTGTAAAGGACATAAGCAAATTGGTAACATCAAAGGCTTGTAGATCAAGTCGGTTGATGCAACATCTTGACATCCTCTCCTATATGTCTTGTATGGTATACATATGTGTAACTAATTTCTCTGTGTTTTGATTGAGTGTAATTAGTTAGGGATATAATGTAAATACTTGGTCTGACCTGCTATAAATGAATCCTATTTTGTTTATGTCGGTGTCTTTATTACTGCTCTTAATGCTTATTCGACTTGCAATCTAAGATTGATTGATAGACATAATCATCCATTGTAGGAACATGGGTAAGGGCACTTGTATATTCTGGTTGTGAGATATCGAGCTAAGTTTACAATCACACACACTATCCAAACTTAATGCTTGTTTTTTAGATAATTGAGCTAGACATCAAATGTTACAGACTAGATATGATCGTCCATTAGCTGTGAGACATCGATATCTATATAGGGTGATAGGTGAAGTTATAATTGGAATATGGAGAGTTTATAGTCGATCAAGGAAAGACATTAGTGAACTAACTAATTAAACTTATTCCCAACACAACTTGTCTATTGTTTACTTCACCCCTTGCTCATCATATAGTTAATAAACACTACCAAACCATCTAATTACTACCACACCTTGTAATAATCAAATAACCTAACGGTTTATTAACCAAGTCCCTATGGATATGATAAAAAGTACTTTGATGCCGCATTGCTACAATTTGATTCATCATACAACTCTTACTGAAAAGTTGTTGCAAATTGCCAAAATACTCAAGTCTAAGAAGTCAAAGTTGAAGCATGAACTTTGATAAGTGGAAACTGCAATATCAAAGTTTTTTTTTTTTTTAAATTATCAATCCACTGATACATGATAATGTAAGGTGTTCAGTTATTTTTAATTATTTAAGATTAAGGTTTTGCAATTGTTGTTGTTTAGAATAAGAGTTGTTAAAACTATCAATTGAGATTAAGATTGCTAAATATAAATTAGTTGATTTTAATGTTGCTTCCTATTTCTTCACAAAATCAAGTAGTTGCTTTCTTCACCAAATACCTATTTCCTAAGTCATTCTCCACATTAGCATCCAAGATCGACATGGTAGATATTTACCAATCTTCATCTTGCAAGGGGTATTAGAAGATGATACTTCACCATCTCCCAATCATCCGGTTGCAGCCAGTGATCAATCTCACTCAACAACTTAACTGAAGCTAGTTAGAGTTATTTTTATTTAGTTAAGAGTTAGTTATAACCGGTTATTTGCTGAACAAGTCATTTATGGAAAACCTGCACAAATCTATGGAACTAAAATCTGTTGAAGAAAACAGTTGACGAATAGAGAGACTCGTGGAGAAACTGGAAACAAGGAAGGAGTGATGTAGATTTTACGGTGAGGCGATTTTAATTTCCTGTTGTCATACCCCAATTTTTGACCTAAAATTTCTTTTTTTACTCGTCTTTTTGGTTCGGAATTTTTTGTCGTTTCAGACGAAATTTCGGCAGAGAGGTATTTTAAAATACCTCGTTTAGGGTTCTGAAGGCGACCTTTTTCAGTTTTATTATTATTTTATTTTACTTTAGTTTTTTTTATCTTTTTTCTTTTTTAATTATTTAATTTTCAGATTTTTTCTATTTTCATTTTATTTTTCATTTATTCTATTTTGTTTTTATTTTTATTCTTAATGGTTATTTTTTTGTCTTTATTGCTAATCAAATCTATCCAAGGTCCAAAGTTAGAAGTCAAGGTCAAATGTCTGGTTTAATGGCTTTGACATATGTGATTTAATGGCTTTAATCCCATTTGATGGGGATTTAATCCTTGTCTCCTTATTGTCAAAAGTCCACCCCAATGTGTATATAAAGGCACACGCCCCAACAACCAAGAGGAGGAAAAACTCATCAGTACACAAGCCACAATTATTTCCAAACCAAAAATTAATCACAACCCCAGCAAATCGAAACCACAAAAACCATATCTCAAAACCAAAATCAATCATCATCCATAATCAAAACCACAAACTCGGCCACCTCCACCACCACCACAATCAATCCGAACCTCCTCCCTAACCACCTACAAACCACTAACACTAATCTGAACCACCACATACCACAACCACATAAAGCCACACACACGGCCAAACCCACAACCAAACAACCACTACGCAAAACCGCACCGCCTCTTTACAACCCTTTCCTGCTCACTGCACCCCTCTTTTCCTCTTATTTTTATTTATTAGTTTTATTTCTTTTTCTTGCATTTTCTTTTTATTTGTTGCATTTCTCATCCTTTATTTATTCCTCGTGCATTTCATCTTATTGTTCTTTTTATCTTTTGCATTTTCTTCATTCTTTTTACTTTATTTTATTTTCTCAATTTTGTAGTTTTCTTTAGGTTAATTCTCATGCATTTTACTTCACTGCCATTATTTTTAGTACATCATGCATTTTTATTTTTTTATTTTCCTTTTATTTCATGCATTGTTATTTTCTTTTTATTCTTAGCATATTTATTTTAATGCATTTGCAATTTTGTTTTTTTGTTTATCATTTTGTCTTTTTTATTCCATTTTATTAGAATGTATTTAGGTACAATGTAAATATAAATGAGAATATGCACTGACACCCACACTCTATTTATTCTGCTTTATGTCTTTTACTTTTTTTTATTTATTTCGCTTTACAAAAGAAAAAAAATACAAAAATATTAGGTTAGTTTAATTTTAAAAGGGTTTCTTGGTGATCCAACGTCACCACGGAAATTCCTCGTTTTTAACCTTTTCGTTACGTTTTAGTCTTAGTTAGTTATTATAAAAAAACAAAAAAAAACATGCAAATAATCAAAAATTCAAAAAAATCTTTTCATAAACAAACCTTGATTTTCAATCAAGTGCCCATTTTTCTCTTTTATTTTCTTTAAATAACCATTAATCCACTTTAATAACACTTGAATCATTTTCAAATAAAAAACACAAACCAATTTCATTTTGCCACTTGGCCTTTATTTTATCTTTAAAACTTTTTTAAAAACCAATAAAAAATACAAAACAAATCAACCGTCATTTTTACCCCGAACTATGAGGTTTTGATCCCTCACGGGTACGTAGGCAGAGGATCCTGTCCTTCCAAATCATAAAAAATACAAAAAACATTTTTATTTTTTCTCACTATTCTAATTCATTCTTTTCTTTCTTTAAAAAAAAAAATAATAAGCAAGTTATAGCCAAAATAAATAAATAAAATCAAGAGGTTCTCGTAGAGTACTACGAACGTTTAGGGTGCTAACACCTTCCCTAAACGTAACTAACCCCCGAACCCTAATCTTTTAAAATGTGGTAATTTAGAACTTTTTTCCACCTTTCTTTTAAAAAATTAAAAGTTCAGTCGTGAATTAAAATTAGTGAGTCAACGCTAATCAATAGCTTGATCTCCGAAAATCACCGCGACAGAAATGGCGACTTCACTGGGGACTTTCCTAAGAGGGTTGAGCCTAACTTGAATTTATTTAATTATTTTGTGCTATAACTTGCTAAAAAAATATGTAAATATGTGCATATGTGTTTTTTTTCTTTTACGTGAGTGGTGAGATAAGTCCTACACCCGGACTTGAGGGAAACATAAGATAGGATGGTGGTATAATCAAAGTGTCTTTCCGAGAGTGAGTTTCGGATGTGGCACATGTGATAACCCCACTCAATGGAGGAATCTTGGAAGTATTACTATGTTGGCATGAGTAGTCGTGTTCGGCATTGTTATTTTCAAGTGACCTATGAAGTTGAGGACCTTTAGTTACCTTTAACCCATCTTGGCCTTTTAGGACGTAGTGCGGTGGCTAATCAAGAGTAGTCTTGAATTGGTTGATACGCGATACTACACTCAAACGAGACTTTCCTACGAACGTCGTTGGACCGGGAGTAGTCCCGTAATCCGACAATATTCGGAAGTGGTCGATGACTTTGGGAACTTGGTAGAACCCGTGATACAGGTACATGTGAAACCACAGTCCTTACCAAATGGCGTATTTACCCTTGACCCCAACATTATGGACTTAACCTCACCATGTTTTCTTCGCTCTTTAGCATAACCATGCATGCATGCATTCAGTCATAAACATTTTTTTCATCCAATTATCGAAGGACTTAAACAAGTTTTTTTGTGAACATCAAAGAGGAGCACTAGGAAGTACACCTTCATGAGCCCTGATTTGTTGAATTTAAGGAAGCTAGGAGTCTTTAGATTTTTTTCTAGCTTCCACTAAAGGACTTTTGAATTGGTCCCTTGGCTTGGTTTCTAAAAAAGAACTATTTTGTAATGCCTTGATGCTCAGATGAAATGTTCAAACCATCATGTTTACAATTACTTCAACAAAGTCCTTCGATAACAAATCTTTCTTCTTTTTGCATAAGCATAATCATGCATCATATCGCATTCATAGTTTCTCAAGCCGAGTCTCACATCTTGTTTTTCCAAAGGTCTATCTGCCTAGTCCAAGAAAGTGGCCCGACGTCCTCGGCAGAAACCGACTTACACATACAACACTAGAGCATATCAGAGAAAAAGAATGGACCATTTGGAACAAGAAAACCAAGTACTTCGGGAGGAAATGACATCCATGCGGACCAAGATCGAAGAATTGACAGAGTTGGTAAAGCTGCTGGCAGCCGCACAAGTTCATCCACCGTCTCCTTCCCCTAGCTCTCTAGCTCAGTTGACAACTACTTTTACTCCGGCTCCGACAGCGCACACCAGTGCCCCACAATACACTCTGCCCGACGGATATCTCTGGGGCATACCTCTTAGCTCCGGTGAGGGATTCATCCCTATTCCTGCTGCAACTTCTGCTCCTCAACCTGGTGTTACTTTTCCTCAGGCTACTGTGGCTTTTTCAGCTCCAGTGATTCATACCACCCAGTACGACAATGAACCTATCTTTCACACAGAAAGTGTAGGAGCTCAAGATCGGATGGATGACTTCCAAGAAAAGTTTGACGAGATGCAACGGGAAATCAAGGCCCTCCGCGGGAAGGATCTGTTTGGGAAAAATGCCCACGACCTTTTGTTTAGTGCCGAATGTCAAGATCCCGCCCAAGTTTAAGGTCCCTGAATTTGAGAAGTACAAAGGGAACACTTGTCCTCAAAGCCACCTGATAATGTATGCTAGGAAGATGTCTACCCAGACGGATAATCGTCAACTACTCATCCATTATTTCCAGGACAGTCTGACTGGCGCTGCTTTAAAATGGTACATGAGTTTGGACAGCACCAGGATCCAAACTTTCAATGACTTGGGAGAAGCCTTCATCCGCCAGTACAAGTACAACCTGGACATGGCCCCAGACAGAGACCAACTCCGGGCCATGGCTCAAAAGGATAAGGAGACTTTCAACGAGTATGCCCAAAGATGGAGGGAGATTGCTGCTCAGATTAACCCACCACTAGAGGAGAAAGAAATGACCAAGATTTTCCTAAATACTCTTGGTTCATTCTATTACGAGCGGATGATTGCAAGTGCGCCTAGTGATTTCACTGAAATGGTTAATATGGGGATGCGTCTGGAGGAAGGAGTCCGAGAGGGACGTTTAGTTATGGAAAGTGCTTTTGCTGCCAACAGTACAAAGAAGTTTGGGAATGGCTTCTCAGGAAAGAGAGAGCAACGGGTAAGTATGGTGGCCCATGGACAACCTCGACAACAGGCTCCCCAACAGTTCACCCAACAGAATCGGGTCCAGTTGATATCGCAGTTTGATCCAATTCCCATGACGTATGCAGAGTTGCTTCCCGCTTTGCTTGATAAAAAGTTAGTTCAGACTAAGGCGCCCCCTCGGGTACCTGAAAGGTTGCCACGTGGGTATAGACCTAATCTCTCTTGTGCTTTCCATCAAGGGGCACCCGGTCACGACATTGAGCATTGTTACCCCTTGAAAGCTGAAGTCCAAAAGTTGATCCAGGCTGGTATCCTGTCCTTCAAAGATTTGAACCCCAATGTGCAAGCTAATCCACTACCGGATCATGGGACTGCATCTATTAATATGGTGCAAGTTTGTTCAGAGGCTTACCCAATTGAAGACAATCTGGAGGAGGTGGCAGCTAGCTTTGTGACACATGGCAGAGTTCGCCGCAATTGGGTCGTTGTTGACGTCCCTTCCGCTATTCATTGTTCCAAATAACATTTTGTTGTTTTTGCTTTTCGTTTTAAAAAAATATATATAAATCCTTTCGTTCCGCCCGATACGAAAGTGAACTTTTGTAGGGCTTTTTGCTTCATGCATTCCCATCATCAAATAAAAAAGTCGTTTTGTCTCCGACTATGTCTTTTATTCTTTGCTTTTTTCTGGAAAATGGTAACACAAAAAACCCAAAAAATATTTTTATTTTATTTTCAATCAATTTCAAAAGGTCTGCGTTTTTTACTCATTTTCTGAAATCAATCATCAATCATATGTAGACTGAACATCAATAAACCCGTTGAACACTGTAACCCTATTGTCTCTCCCAACTTTGATTTCCCTGTCTGCGAAGCTGAAGAGGAAGAGGATGAAGAGATTCCCGATGAGATCTCGCGGTTATTAGTATATGAAAGGATTAACTTGGGTTCAGGAGAACTGCCATTACAATATTCCTGGTCGAATCCCAGATGAATGGTGACATTGAAGCTGCAAAAAAAAAACAACAACAACAAAAGAAAAACAAAACAAAAAAGAGAAAAATACATCAACAAGATAGTGCAGAAAATGGTGGTCATCTACAAGGATTGGCATGGGATGCTCCCTTTTATTTTGCATGAGTATCGTACTTCGGTGCGAACATCAGCAGGGGCAACCCCCTTCTCTTACAGTTATACCAAAAAGGATGAAACAATCGGTTGATGAGGAGGTTCGTCCCCGTGAATTTCGAGAAGGAGACCTTGTGCTCAAAAAGATTTTACCTTTCCAACCGGACGCCAGGGGCAAATGGACGCCTAATTATGAAGGACCATAGGTCGTCAAGAGAGCTTTCTCCGGCGGTACAATGACTCTTACAACTATGGATGGTGATGAGCTTCCACGTCCTGTGAATGCTGATGCAGTCAAGAAATACTTTGTCTAAAAACAAAAGAACAGCTCGATGAGTCGAAAACCCAAAAGGGCGGCTTAGACAAAATGAGCGTCTCGGTGGACTGAAAACCCGAAAGGGCGGTCCAGGCAAAAATTAGAGACATGAAACAGAAAATAATCATCCTGATAGGTCGGAAACCCGAAAGGGCGGTCTATGCAAAAATTAAGGATCAAAAGACAAAGTAACTGCATCAGGTTGGCCACGACTCACTTCGGGCACAATAGCTGACAAAGAGACTCTAAATCTGAAGCATCCAAACGGTGGAATTCAAAGTTGTTAGGGAGAATAACGGTTATTGTGTTCAATGTACCTTCCCCTTATATTTACCATTTTCCAAACTTTGTTAGATCCGTGGAGCCACGCCATTGGCGGGCCACCACTCTGTTAAATGAATTTGAGCCCGTGCCTTTTATTTGGAATTCCCATTTATTCAGTTTATAAAATTTCTTCTATTTTTTATGGTAGTACCTGAAGCAAAATATTTTCCTTAAAATCATAAACCTTTTTCATATCTTTTGGAAAGCATAAACGACAAACACATTATCTCTGAACTCATGAATAAGTGAAGTATGCGTCAACATCTGTCCTGAGAACGGATAAACTTTGCAGGCTGAACGTGGTCAATTGCTTGAAAAAAGAAAGAAAAAAGAAAAGAGCTCGGTAAGTCGAAAACCCGAAAGGGCGGCTTAGGCAAAAATGAGCGTCCCGGTGGATCAAAAACCTGAAAAGGCGATCCAGGAAAAAATTAGGGGCATACAAAAGAACACATTCCCGGTGGATCGAAAACCTGAAAGGGCGGTCCAGGCAAAAATTAGGGGCATACAAAAAAGAATATATTCCCGGTGGACTGAAAACCCGAAAGGGCGGTCCAGGCAAAAGTTAGGGGCTCAAAAAGAAAAAACAAAAAGCATGACCATAGAAACACCAGTTCTTCTGCCAGGTCTTTGGATTAACACGTCTCCCCCAGGAAGTGTTTACTCCCCACCAGTTGTTGCATACATCGGGCCTTACTCCGTCAATGTTTTGATATGTCCCCAATGGCATCATCCCCCAATGAAGATTGCTGAGTGTTTGTACTGCGTCGTCGGTCCACTTTCCATCTTACCTGTCCAGTCTTGTCTCATCAAGTCCATCAGTTATACTGTCCCACAAGTCAATCCTCCATACAGTCATACAAGTCGTTTTGTCTTACATACATTCATGCATATACACATTCATGCATACACAACATGCACATAACATCATTCAATACATGGTTGCATTAACCACCCTGAGTCTTGCTTTTCATATCCATCAATCTGAACAATTTGTGACTCTTTTTCCCCAAGTGTCATCCCCAGTGTGTCTGGTCCAAAGATGTCACCCTCTTTTCGCCAAGTGACAGTTTCTTTAATGAACAGCTTGTGCATACCTGTTTATCATGTCGTCAGTGGCAAGTTCGGCTACATCCCGAGCAGCTGACATTTACCTTTTTATCCTGTCGTCAGTGGCAAGTTCGGCTACATCCCGAGCAGCTGACATTTATCTTTTTATCCTGTCGTCAGTGGCAAGTTCGGCAACATCCCGAACAGCTGACATTTACATTTTACCTTCTTTAAGCTACCCCCACAATGGTAGTAGGTAAAATATTTTGTCTGCCTTTTTTAAGCTATCCGCACACCGATAGTAGGCAAGGTCTTCTCTTTTTATATTACCTTTTTTAAGCTATCAATACACGATAGTAGGTAATACATGTCATCTGTCTTCTTTAAGCTATCATTTTTGTTGATAGTAGACAATGTCTTTTTATATACCTTTTTTAAGCTATCAATACACGATAGTAGGTAATACATGTCATCTGTCTTCTTTAAGCTATTATCTTTGTTGATAGCAGACAATGTCTTTTTATATTACCTTTTTTAAGCTATCAATACACGATAGTAGGTAATACATGTCATCTGTCTTCTTTAAGCTATCATTTTTGTTGATAGTAGACAATGTCTTTTTATATTACCTTTTTTAAGCTATCAAGACACGATAGTAGGTAATACATGTCATCTGTCTTCTTTAAGCTATCATCTTTGTTGATAGTAGACAATGTCTCCTTCTATTACCTTTTTTAAGCTATCAATACACGATAGTAGGTAATACATGTCATCTGTCTTCTTTAAGCTATCATCTTTGTTGATGTGAAGAAGATTTCCTTCCTTGTGACTTGGCTGGGTTTTGATGATTACAAGACTACATCACAAAAAGAAGAAAGCTTATGGAGGCTCATGGATCAAGATGATGAACAAGCTTAAGGACTTAGGGTTTTAAATTATAATCATTGTAAGTATGGTCCTTATCTTTTGATCTATCATTCTTAGCATTGTTTATATCTTAGAATGCTCAGAAAATAATTACAAACATTTTTTCTAAGACTCCATATGAAGCAATGCATAAAGCTCTCATGAAAATTAATCACACACTCACATTGATTTTCATATAAAGTGATTTTACATGAAATTATTTTTGCATGAAAAACCATAATTTATTATGGAAATTTTACAATAATTTTTTAGCATAAAAATAGCGTATAGCATGCATTGAGAATTAAAATGGCATAATCAATTATGTTTTAAAATTCATTTCATGTCATTATTATCTATTGCCTAATAAATCAAAAGTGGGCAACGGCTAGTTTATATTTGTGTCCAACGGCTGTTTCCTTTATTTAGTGTGGTAACGGCTAGTTTAATTTTTAAATGCATTTTATATTTATTTTATGAATAGGTGCCATTTTAACTATGTCTATTCATTGGTAACCATTTTTCAAAAAATAGTATTGTTTCATAAACATTTTTTTAGCCTCTATATATACATTTGAGATTAGAAACATTTTACAACAACTTATAACATTTTAACAACAACAATCATTTTCTTTCAATATCTCAAATTGCTATTTTCAATATCACTTACTTACAAACTTTCATTATCCTTGTTAGAAAACTTTGAACACACTTTCATATCATTATAAAAGTTTTCTGAGCACTAAGTTATAATCTGTTAAAGTGATATTGAGAAAGATAACAGCCATACAATTTATTATTCTTCAAAAACCATTGTTGTGAATTCTTGCCATAGTTTTGGTGAGAATTGTTGAAAGATAGTGGGGTGCTATCTTGTGTATGTTAGAAAGATTGTTAGGGGGTCTTGGGGAGAGATTGCTTGTAACAAAGATTCTAACATAGTGAATTCCTCACAGGGTTGTGGGGGAGTGGAGTACCAGTAGGGGAACCACTATAAATTCCTTGTGTCCATCTTCTTCTTCCCTACACTCTTTATTTTTCCAAGCATTCGTTCATACATTCATACAAAATTCCGGAAAAATTTACAAGAACACAATAAACCAGAAAAATTATCCATTAAAAGTCATACAACCTAATTCACCCCCCCCTCTTAGGTTGCACTCTGAAATTACAATTGGCATCAGAGCAAGTTAAGGTAATTTGCTCCTTGATCCAGAAAAATGGCTTCCGCTTCAAATTCAAACATTGTGTTCAAAGATGGTGGTAGTAGCAACAAACCTCCATGCTTTGTTGGTGAATACTATGATTTCTGGAAAATTCGCATGCGTGCATACTTGGAAGCACAAGGGGAAGAAATATGGAATGCCGTTGAGAATGGTCCATTCATTCCTACAACGGTTGTGAATGATGTTGTCCAAGTAAAAATAAAAACATCTTGGACTGATGATGATAAGAAAAAATTGTTGTTTGACAAGAAGGCAATCAACATGCTTCATTCAGCCCTTGGCATGGATGAGTTCTTCCGAATTTCTCAATGCAAAACTGCAAAAGAAATTTGGGACACTCTAGAAGTAACCCATGAAGGCACGGAAGAAGTGAAGAGATCAAAACTGAACACTTTATCACAAGAATATGAATTGTTCAGAATGCAGCCCGGTGAATCAATTCTTGATTTACAAAAGAGATTCTCTCACTTAACAAACCACTTGATGGCTCTTGGAAAGACTTTCACAAATGATGAATTAAATCTCAAAGTCCTTAGATCATTAACAAGGGCTTGGCAACCAAAGGTGACTGCAATATCAGAAAAGAAAAGTCTTTCTAAAATGACTTCTGCCGCTTTGTTTGGTAAACTCCAAGAACATGAAATGGAACTTGGAAGATTGGAAAAGCATGAAGGGCAAGAGAAGAAGAACAAAAGCATTGCTCTAAGAGTTGAGTCAAAACAACAAAATGAAGGAGAAAGTTCTGATGAAGGTGAGACCATCAATCTTCTTGCAAAAAGTTTTAAAAAATTTCTTAAAAAGGACAAGTCCTTCAAGTTTGGTAATAAAAGAAAATCTTTCAAGAAGAATGAGGGCTCTACGTCAAACCAAAACATTACATGTTTTGGATGTGGGAAAGAAGGTCACATGAAAGCAAATTGTCCATCTTTTACAAACAAAAATGGTGACAAAGGAAAGAAAGAATTCAAGCAAAGGAGGGCCTACATTGCATGGGAAGAAAATGACATAAGTTCATCTTCTGAATCAGAGGATGAAGAGTATGCAAATCTTGCACTAATGGCATCTCATCACTCTGATGATGAACAAGAGGTTAGTGATTCTGAACTTGATATTAAACCTTCATATGATGAATTACAAAATGCATTTGATGAATTATATGAAGAATGTAGTAAACTTTCTAAAACTTGTGTAAAACAGAAGAAATTAATTGTTTCACTTGAAAGAAAAGTTTTTGATGCACAAGTGGATTTAGAAAAGGTCAAAAATTCTTCATGTAATAAATGTAAAGAACATGAAACAAAAATTATTAAATTAAATCAAGTAATAAAAAATTTTGAAAAAGGTCACAATAGTTTGGAAGATGTTCTTAGCAAACAAAGAGATTTAAAAAATAAAACCGGTCTTGGATTTTCAAATTTTGATAAACCAAGTACAAGTAAAACAATCTTTGTTAAAGCAGGCACAACTTCCAACAACTTGGAACCAAAGAAAATGCATGTTGTAATTCCTCTTAAAAGTATGAATACTAGAAATAATTCTTATGGAAGAAATTATTCTAACAAGTCTTATAAGAAAACAAATTCTAAGGTTAGAAATAATGTCTCCAATGGAAGTAATTCTAGTGTATATCATGTTCAAAATTTATCATGTTTCTATTGCAACATGAAAGGCCATACTCCAAATACATGCTACATAAGAAACTTTGGTGTTCCTTATGGTGAATATATTTGGGTAAGGAAAGGTATTAACCCACAAGGACCCAAATCACAATGGGTACCTAACAAGACTTAAACTTTCTGTTTTGTAGGGAGGGTTGAAATCTTCAACCAACATGTGGTACCTTGATAGTGGTTGTTCAAAACATATGACGGGAGACAAATCAAGATTCTCAAGTTTGACCCTAAAATCAAAAGGATATGTCACCTATGGAGACAACAATAAAGGAAAGATTCTTGGTATCGGTAAAGTTGGTATGCCTCCCTATACTACTATTGATAATGTGCTATATGTTGAAGGTCTAAAACATAATTTACTAAGTATTAGTCAATTATGTGATAAAGGCTTTAGAGTAAATTTCAATAAAGATTCTTGTTTTGTTGAAGATGTAGCATCACATGAAATCAAACTTGTTGGAAAAAGAATAAATAATATTTTCATGATTTCATTAGATGATTTGTCTTTAAAGCTTAAATGTCTTGTGGTAAACAACAACAATGATGCATGGTTATGGCATAAAAGAATTGCACACATTCACATGGATCATTTGAATAAATTAATAAAGCATGACCTTGTTGTTGGGTTGCCTAAGATTAAGTTTATTAAAGACAAATTATGTGATGCTTGTCAAAAAGGTAAACAAACAAAAGTTTCTTTCAAACCAAAGCATATAGTCTCAACTTCTAGGCCTCTTCAATTAATTCATATGGATCTTTTTGGTCCTTCAAGAACTAGAAGTTTTGGAGGAAACTATTATGCCTTGGTTATAGTTGATGATTACTCTAGATATACGTGGACTTTATTTCTTGCAAATAAAAGTGATGCTTTTAAAGCTTTCAAGAAGTATGCAAAATTGGTTCAAAATGAAAAATCCTTGAAGATTGTATCTATTAGAAGTGATCATGGTGGAGAGTTTCAAAATACATTTTTTGAAGAGTTTTGTGATGAACATGGAATTTCACACAACTTCTCGGCACCTAGAACACCACAACAAAATGGTGTTGTTGAAAGGAAGAACAGGTCTCTTGAAGAACTTGCAAGAACCATGTTGAGTGAAACAAATTTGCCTAAGTACTTTTGGGCAGATGCGGTAAGTACAGCATGCTATGTAAGTAACCGTGTTTTGGTAAGACCTATCTTAAAGAAAACTCCATATGAACTTTATAAGGGTAGAAAACCCAATATTGCTTATTTTCATATTTTTGGCTGTAAATGTTTTGTTTTGAACAATGGGAAAGATAACCTTGGTAAATTTGATGAAAAATCTGATGAGGGTATCTTTCTTGGTTATTCTCTCACTAGTAAGGCATATAGAATTTTCAATAAAAGAACCCTTACTATTGAAGAATCTGTTCATGTCTCTTTTGATGAAACTAACCCCTCCAAGGAGGAAAAAGTTATTCTTTCTGATGAAGATGATGAAGATAGTTCACCAAAAGAAGTCAACATTGAAGATGAACAGAACAAACAAAACAATGCACACCAAGAAGAAGAAATGCCACAACAAGAGCAAACAAATAATGATCTACCACAAGAATGGAGAATTCATAGAGACCATCCAATTGACAACATCATTGGTGACATAAATAAGGGAGTATCTACTAGACTTAATCTTCAAGATGCATGTTTAAATATGGCTTTTGTTTCACAAATCGAACCTTCTAAAATTGATGAAGCCTTAAGTGATGATCAATGGATTTTAGCCATGCAAGAAGAACTAAATCAATTTGAAAGAAATCAAGTTTGGGAATTAGTACCTAGGCCTTTGGATAAACATATCATTGGTACAAAATGGGTTTTCAAAAATAAATTAGATGAAAATGGTATTATTGTAAGAAATAAGGCCAGATTAGTTGCTCAAGGCTATAATCAAGAAGAAGGGATCGATTTTGATGAAACATTTGCACCTGTGGCAAGATTAGAAGCCATAAGATTACTTTTAGCATATGCATGTTCCTTAGATTTTCAATTATATCAAATGGATGTCAAAAGTGCATTTTTAAATGGTTATATACATGAAGAAGTTTATGTTAAACAACCTCCAGGTTTTGAAGATTTTAAAAATCCTTCTCATGTATATAAGCTTAAGAAAGCACTTTATGGTCTAAAGCAAGCACCAAGAGCATGGTATGATAGATTAAGCAATTTTCTTTGTGAAAAAGGTTTTGAAAAAGGAAAAGTTGATACTACTCTTTTTATAAAAAGAATTAATCATCATACCTTGCTTGTGCAAATCTATGTTGATGATATCATTTTTGGTGCTACTAATGAATCGTTGTGTAAAGAATTTTCTAACATGATGCAAGGAGAATTTGAAATGTCTATGATGGGAAAACTTAATTACTTCCTTGGTCTACAAATAAAGCAATCAAAGGATGGAATATTCATCAATCAATCAAAATATTGCAAAGAACTTCTTAAAAGATTTGATATGGATAATTGCAAGGAGATTGCAACACCTATGAGTTCTAGCACTTATGTAGATCAAGATGAATCTGGTAAGCCAATAGACATTACAAAATATAGAGGTATGATTGGCTCTCTCCTTTATCTTACTGCAAGTAGACCAGATATTATGTTTAGTGTTTGTTTATGTGCTAGATTTCAATCTTGTCCAAAAGAATCTCATCTCTCTTCTGTTAAAAGAATTATGAAATATTTAAAAGGCACTCCCAATGTTGGTTTGTGGTATCCCAAAGGGAGTCTATGTGAATTGGTTGGTTATTCTGATTCTGATTATGCTGGATGTAAGACTGATAGAAAAAGTACTAGTGGTACATGTCACATTTTGGGAAATGCATTAGTTTCTTGGTCTTGTAAAAAGCAAGCTTGTGTAGCCTTGAGTACTGCAGAAGCAGAATATATTGCTGCAGGAAATTGTTGTGCACAAGTTCTTTGGTTGAAACAACAATTACGTGATTTTGGTTTAAATTTAGAATGCATTCCCTTAAGATGTGACAACACCAGTGCAATTAATTTAACTAAAAATCCAGTCATGCATTCCAGGACCAAACACATAGACATTAGACATCATTTCCTAAGAGATCATGTTCTCAAAGGAGATGTTGAAGTTACTTTTGTGGATACTCATTCTCAATTAGCGGATATTTTTACAAAACCTTTGGCAAAAGAACAATTTTTTAAAATAAGAAGAGAATTGGGAATCTTGGATGAGAATGATATTTAACATATGTACATGCAAAAAATGTTATTTTTATTTTAGGTGTCTATTTCTTCAAATTATATGATTTTTTATATATAGGATTATATGCATTTTTATGATTAAGCATGATGCTCAAGTGAACCGTATTTTTCATGTTGTTTTTCTCTGTTCTATTTTGTTTCTCATGACTTTTTAGTTGATTTTCATTCCTAGTTGTTTTTTTCTAATTCTGTATTGCTTCTGGTACTTGATAAGTTTGGATTCGGATAACTTTGTTTTAAGTTTTATATTATTATTACTTGTCTTGTATGCATATTTTTGGTTGGATATCTGTTTTGCCGATCTTTCTTCTTTTTGATGATGTCAAAAGGGGGAGAAAGTGTAGGTATGTGCTTGTACTTTGACATTTTACAGGTTATCCAATTGCAAATCAAAGGGGGAGATATACAAGACAGGGGGAGCTTTCTTTGCACATCATTGTCAACATGATATGGTTTGTCATCATCAAAAAGGGGGAGATTGTGAAGAAGATTTCCTTCCTTGTGACTTGGCTGGGTTTTGATGATTACAAGACTACATCACAAAAAGAAGAAAGCTTATGGAGGCTCATGGATCAAGATGATGAACAAGCTTAAGGACTTAGGGTTTTAAATTATAATCATTGTAAGTATGGTCCTTATCTTTTGATCTATCATTCTTAGCATTGTTTATATCTTAGAATGCTCAGAAAATAATTACAAACATTTTTTCTAAGACTCCATATGAAGCAATGCATAAAGCTCTCATGAAAATTAATCACACACTCACATTGATTTTCATATAAAGTGATTTTACATGAAATTATTTTTGCATGAAAAACCATAATTTATTATGGAAATTTTACAATAATTTTTTAGCATAAAAATAGCGTATAGCATGCATTGAGAATTAAAATGGCATAATCAATTATGTTTTAAAATTCATTTCATGTCATTATTATCTATTGCCTAATAAATCAAAAGTGGGCAACGGCTAGTTTATATTTGTGTCCAACGGCTGTTTCCTTTATTTAGTGTGGTAACGGCTAGTTTAATTTTTAAATGCATTTTATATTTATTTTATGAATAGGTGCCATTTTAACTATGTCTATTCATTGGTAACCATTTTTCAAAAAATAGTATTGTTTCATAAACATTTTTTTAGCCTCTATATATACATTTGAGATTAGAAACATTTTACAACAACTTATAACATTTTAACAACAACAATCATTTTCTTTCAATATCTCAAATTGCTATTTTCAATATCACTTACTTACAAACTTTCATTATCCTTGTTAGAAAACTTTGAACACACTTTCATATCATTATAAAAGTTTTCTGAGCACTAAGTTATAATCTGTTAAAGTGATATTGAGAAAGATAACAGCCATACAATTTATTATTCTTCAAAAACCATTGTTGTGAATTCTTGCCATAGTTTTGGTGAGAATTGTTGAAAGATAGTGGGGTGCTATCTTGTGTATGTTAGAAAGATTGTTAGGGGGTCTTGGGGAGAGATTGCTTGTAACAAAGATTCTAACATAGTGAATTCCTCACAGGGTTGTGGGGGAGTGGAGTACCAGTAGGGGAACCACTATAAATTCCTTGTGTCCATCTTCTTCTTCCCTACACTCTTTATTTTTCCAAGCATTCGTTCATACATTCATACAAAATTCCGGAAAAATTTACAAGAACACAATAAACCAGAAAAATTATCCATTAAAAGTCATACAACCTAATTCACTCCCCCCTCTTAGGTTGCACTCTGAAATTACAGTTGATAGTAGACAATGTCTCCTTTTATTACCTTTTTTAAGCTATCAATACACGATAGTAGGTGATACATGTCATCTGTCTTTTTTAAGCTATCAACTTTGTTGATAGTAGACAGTGTCTCCTTCTTTTACCTTTTTTAAGCTATCATTTACACGATAGTAGGTAACATCGGTCTTTGTCTTTGTTAGGCCATCGTTCTGAATTAGTGCGATAGTAGACAATCCCTTCCCCAGTGAAACTATATTATCCCCCAGTGGAGTCGGATCCCTTTCTTTAACGAACTCGGGTATCCTTTTGTTTTATCCCCAGTCAGGTCATCTTCGCCGTCTTGCATTCACATTTGCATCACGAGCATTTCACATTTTTTGTTAGGTCCAAAATTGGCGTACTCTGTATTTAAGTCCCTTCGACCTGCCGAATCAAAGATTTTATCTTCAAATCTCCGGACGAAGAGACTTAAATAGGGGCATCTGTCATACCCCAATTTTTGACCTAAAATTTCTTTTTTTACTCGTCTTTTTGGTTCGGAATTTTTCGTCGTTTCAGACGAAATTTCGGCAGAGAGGTATTTTAAAATACCTCGTTTAGGGTTCCGAAGGCGACCTTTTTCAGTTTTATTATTATTTTATTTTACTTTAGTTTTTTTTATCTTTTTTCTTTTTTAATTATTTAATTTTCAGATTTTTTCTATTTTCATTTTATTTTTCATTTATTCTATTTTGTTTTTATTTTTATTCTTAATGGTTATTTTTTTGTCTTTATTGCTAATCAAATCTATCCAAGGTCCAAAGTTAGAAGTCAAGGTCAAATGTCTGGTTTAATGGCTTTGACATATGTGATTTAATGGCTTTAATCCCATTTGATGGGGATTTAATCCTTGTCTCCTTATTGTCAAAAGTCCACCCCAATGTGTATATAAAGGCACACGCCCCAACAACCAAGAGGAGGAAAAACTCATCAGTACACAAGCCACAATTATTTCCAAACCAAAAATTAATCACAACCCCAGCAAATCGAAACCACAAAAACCATATCTCAAAACCAAAATCAATCATCATCCATAATCAAAACCACAAACTCGGCCACCTCCACCACCACCACAATCAATCCGAACCTCCTCCCTAACCACCTACAAACCACTAACACTAATCTGAACCACCACATACCACAACCACATAAAGCCACACACACGGCCAAACCCACAACCAAACAACCACTACGCAAAACCGCACCGCCTCTTTACAACCCTTTCCTGCTCACTGCACCCCTCTTTTCCTCTTATTTTTATTTATTAGTTTTATTTCTTTTTCTTGCATTTTCTTTTTATTTGTTGCATTTCTCATCCTTTATTTATTCCTCGTGCATTTCATCTTATTGTTCTTTTTATCTTTTGCATTTTCTTCATTCTTTTTACTTTATTTTATTTTCTCAATTTTGTAGTTTTCTTTAGGTTAATTCTCATGCATTTTACTTCACTGCCATTATTTTTAGTACATCATGCATTTTTATTTTTTTATTTTCCTTTTATTTCATGCATTGTTATTTTCTTTTTATTCTTAGCATATTTATTTTAATGCATTTGCAATTTTGTTTTTTTGTTTATCATTTTGTCTTTTTTTATTCCATTTTATTAGAATGTATTTAGGTACAATGTAAATATAAATGAGAATATGCACTGACACCCACACTCTATTTATTCTGCTTTATGTCTTTTACTTTTTTTTATTTATTTCGCTTTACAAAAGAAAAAAAATACAAAAATATTAGGTTAGTTTAATTTTAAAAGGGTTTCTTGGTGATCCAACGTCACCTCGGAAATTCCTCGTTTTTAACCTTTTCGTTACGTTTTAGTCTTAGTTAGTTATTATAAAAAACAAAAAAAAACATGCAAATAATCAAAAATTCAAAAAAATCTTTTCATAAACAAACCTTGATTTTCAATCAAGTGCCCATTTTTCTCTTTTATTTTCTTTAAATAACCATTAATCCACTTTAATAACACTTGAATCATTTTCAAATAAAAAACACAAACCAATTTCATTTTGCCACTTGGCCTTTATTTTATCTTTAAAACTTTTTTAAAAACCAATAAAAAATACAAAACAAATCAACCGTCATTTTTACCCCGAACTACGAGGTTTTGATCCCTCACGGGTACGTAGGCAGAGGATCCTGTCCTTCCAAATCATAAAAAATACAAAAAACATTTTTATTTTTTCTCACTATTCTAATTCATTCTTTTCTTTCTTTAAAAAAAAATAATAAGCAAGTTATAGCCAAAATAAATAAATAAAATCAAGAGGTTCTCGTAGAGTACTACGAACGTTTAGGTGCTAACACCTTCCCTAAACGTAACTAACCCCCGAACCCTAATCTTTTAAAATGTGGTAATTTAGAACTTTTTTCCACCTTTCTTTTAAAAAATTAAAAGTTCAGTCGTGAATTAAAATTAGTGAGTCAACGCTAATCAATAGCTTGATCTCCGAAAATCACTGCGACACCTGTCTAACTCACTTGGGTTGACGTGGTATTGACTTGGAATTTGAGAGTGTGCTCTTCTTTAATGTCTCAGGTTCGATTCTCCCTATGCCAGTTTGAGTGAGCTTTAAAAAAAATCTTGTATTTAAATTTTATTTTACATTTTACATATATTTATTTGTAAATTTTTAATTGGTTAATTTTAAAAGTGTTGTCTCTTCAAAAACAAGTGATGTGTGTTATATTGAACTTCACCTAAGAATAATTTCTCAAACCAGCAAAGAATGGCAACTCATTCGTGGTTTAAATTTGTTTTTGTGACACATCATTTTCCAAATATTAAATATTCTCTTATGAAAACACATTTAAAGCATGTAGATCTCCATTATTTTAGGGAACTGTTTGCACGGGCTGGTCCTAAAATTTATTGTATTCTAGATCAACCAATAAAATTTTGCTTTTTTAATTATTTGAATGTTTTTTTTATATATATTTTTTCTTGCAAAAGATTCATTTATAATTTTTTTAGAAGAAAAGATTCATTCATAATCAAGGTTCTTTAAAAATATATTTTTAATAGAATTAAACAAATCAAATTAAAAAAAATATATGTAAATAGTATTAAATACGAAGTGAAAATGATAATTTTGGTGCTCATAATTGTTTGTTAACCAAACAATTTGGCTCAAATGGTTAATGAGCTCCACTAAATGACATTTGTTCAAACAATTTGAATTCAATTTCTTGAACAATACATTTACTTATTTTTGGCCGAATTCTAAATTATCAAAAGTTCATTTTATCTTAGAAACAAAGGGTTACACCAACAAAATAATTTTTTTTTTGTCATTTTGTCATTGTGTGGATGAAGTTTTCTATAGGAACGATCCTAAGTCAAAAACATCAAGACACTAACATGAAATGAACAAAATAAAACATAAAAAAATTAAATAATTTTAATTGATGTGACCAAATTATCTTGTTTCAATGTTTTATTTTATTTTACATATATTCAACTTTTCTTCCCACTTCACACTGTCGTGCGGTCATTAGTAACAAAAACAAAAATTTGGTGACCATGTATCATTTTGTTTTGACTCATGTGTTGTGTCTAGTTGGGGACCACATATATACCTTTTTTTTGGCTTAATTGATCATCCGGTCCCTTAACTTATTTTATTTTTTCACTTTGGTCCCCTAACTTTTAAGTGTTTCAATTTGGTCCCATAAGTCTTCCAACGATTACTAAAATGGTCCCTTCTGTTAGTTTTTTTTTTCAAAAAACATTAAGTCTGCACAGTGGCTCTCCAACGTGGCAGAATAATTTGATTACAAGGTATATCAATGTGAGCAATATAAAAGGGGATAGATTGGCAAAAATTAGGGTTCCTCTTCTTCTCTTCTTCTCCATCGTGCCAATTACTTCCTCTTCCTCCATAGATTTTTTCTCCATTTTCGAACAAGCCTTCACCTTCTACATCTGAAATGTCGAACCAGACATCAAAAACTCAGTGGGTTCACGAACAGTCATATGGTTCTGTTGGATCTAGTTTGAGAAGAAGGTCAAATCCGAATTGTAGGTGTGGAGAAACTGTTGTGATTCGAACTGTAACTGATGCACTGAATCCTAATTGTGGGAAGAAATTCTGGGCTTGTAGAAACTACAGAAATTCGAGTGACAAAGGATGCAGCTTTTTTAAGTTAGTTGATGAAGATGATGATATGGATGAAAGGGAATTGAAGATTGAAAAACAGAAGAAAAAGAATAAGAAGTTGAAGATTAAGTTGCCAAGAACAAGACAATGGTTGATAATGGCGCTCATTTTTGGATTTGTAAGCTTTGGGATTGTGTTGGTGTTAGGAACAATGTTAGTTTGCAAAACCAAATCCATTTTGAGTGGATTTTATTTGAAATAGGAAGAATGTTGTATTTTGAATTATTTGTAGTTGTTTTTAATTTGATGTATGATGAATGTAATGGTTGTTTTGAAAAATGAATGAAAGTAATGGTTGGGTTTAGTATGATGAATGAATGCAATGGTTTGAATTATTACTTGTTTGTTGATGTTTAGTTTCATTCAGTATGTATTAAGCATGTATTTGCATTATGCCTATAACATGATCAACATTTTATGTGAAAAAGGATAAAAAATGCTGACAGGAACCGCATCACCAAAAAACAGCTTTGCAAATTTGGGTCCACTGCATAACCAAAGCCTATAACAGTATGCCTATAACAGTATACCAAAAAACAGCTTTGCAAATTTGGGTTCACTCATAATTAGTGCTTCAAAGGTGCATTATAGCACATATTATAATAATTCACATACATACATTCTCTGAAAATGAGGACAAACTATTGCATAAGGATTTTCTAGGTCAGCCTCAGTACCTTCATAAGAGGTAGTAGTAATCTTGACAGAAGAACCCACATTGGATCTTAGTAATTCATGACCATAATCATACAACCTTGTGAATTGATCTCTAAAGCTCCCTTCAACAAAGTCAACTGCATAATTCTTTGCTCTATATGCTTTGCTTCTGTTGACACCCACATTCCATTTCTGCTGAGCCCTCTCCATTATAGTAGAAATCTTTAAGTCCCTGTTTTCTCTAACCCTTGTGTGTAGTTTACCACCTAACCATTTAGAATTCATCATCTTCACCCTAAATTCTGTACTACATGTATGTATCCCTGAAACTTTTCTCAACTGCCATGTCTCTTCACCAGGAATTTTAGCACAATATGCCTCCCATGAACAACCAGTTTTGCAAATAACCCTCATTCTCCTCAAATCATTCTTTTTAAACCTTAAAGCCCTACCACTGTGTATAGCATAAGTTCTAACTACTTCTTGAAACTCAAACTTTGACACAAAATAAGTTCCAACCTCTCATTTATAATCCTTCATCTTATCTGGCATTTTGAAAGTTGGGAATTTGGGTTTCTTTACACCATCTTCATCACTGTCAGATCCACTGTCCAACTCATCAGAATTGTAGTCATCTACTTCACTTAAACCCATATCCCCAACTACACTTGACTGACCTGTTTGACCTTCAATGTTAACAGACCTCTGAAGTTGTTCAATGATGTCATCTTCAAACACAGTATCTTCTGTTGGTTGTTTTTTCTTAGGTCTTCCTCTCCTCTTTTTCCCCTTACTAGTCTTACCCTTCTTTTGACTAGCAGATCCTCCCTTCTTCTTTCTCCCCTTCTCAGCAGTGTTACCCTCAACCCTCTTAGACCCCTCAACTCTCTCAGATCCTTCACCCACAACAGTTTGAGTATCAACAGTTTCATTTACAACAGTATGAGTTTCAACTTCATTTAAGCCTTCATTTACTACATTCCTACCTACCTCACTGTCTAAGTTTCCTCCTATACCCACCTCATCTTCTGAGTCATCAAAACGTATATCCAAAGCACTATCTTCACTCTCATTCTCATTCTCATTCTCATTCGCATCATAGTCTCCAAGCCCACTTTCATTCCCTACCCCAAACTCATTCTGATTCACATTTCCTTCCCCAAGGCCATTCTGATTCTCTTCTAATCCAGGCCCATTAACATTTTCAACATCTTCTACTACAGTTCCATTACCATTCACATTCTCATCCAACAGTGGGCCATCATCATTTAAGTCCAAGCCAGGCCCATTTTCATCCACATCCAAGTTGGGACCACTAACAGTTTCAGCAGTGGGACCACGCACTAACATTTTCTACACCAGTTTCAGCAGTGGGAGCTTCAACAGTGGGACCTACACTTGTGGGACCTTCTTGATTCTCATTCCTAACAGTGGGCTCCATACATGGATACTCTATCAATGGGTTAAGTTCTACAATTTCAGGTTGTGACATAGGATGTAACGCATACAAATGGACCCTATCAAACTGAAGAGCAATATTCATCATCCTTCTAGCACCCATGTCATCTCTTAATGCTATCATTCCATCTTCCAAAACAGGATCAAAATACCACAGGGCTTTAAGCTTACGATAACCTAGTTCTTTTAACTTTCCTAACAATTCAAAATAGGACCAATACTCTGGGTCTTAGTCAATTACTTCCTCTGGACCTACATACTGAGGGTCAAGAAAATTCTCAAATTCCCCAGCATGATGTATGACACACTCAAATCTTTCGTCCATCTGTATTAACCCATTAAAAAAGCAAAAACCCTAATCAAAATTCATGCACAAATTTCGAAATTTTGGACCACAGACAACACAAATGTATAAAACCCTATTTTAACACACATACAAACAAAAACAAACTTTTTGAAATTAAAAAACCCTAGAAATTTCGCTTTCATGCATATAGAACAGTAAAAAGACCAAACATCATCCACAACTTCAAAACCATAAAAAATTTCTAAGAAGATGAAACCATATATCAGAAGAAGAAGAATACAAAAACGTTTTGCGACGAAGAAGAAAAACAAACCTGAGTTTTAGATGGTTGAGATGGTTGACTTTGAACAGATGAAAACGTTTTCGTTTCTTCTTCTTCTCAGAATCCCCTTACGTTTCTTCTTCCTCTCCCAATCGCCTTCTCTCTCTACATTTTCATTCTCTCTCTAAGTTCTCAGAATTGTAAGGGTTCTGCCACGTTGGAGAGCCACCTGTGCAGACTTAACGTTTTTTGAAAAAAAACTAACAGAAGGGACCATATTAGTAAACGGTGGAAGACTTATGGGACCAAATTGAAACACTTAAAAGTTAGGGGACCAAAGTGAAAAAATAAAATAAGTTAAGGGACCGGATGATCAATTAAGCCTTTTTTTTTTAATATTGTTTATTGTCCTTTTTAACAACCCTTGCATTTGAGAATATTGCGATGGAGAAAAGCTCTGCAAAAACTTCACTGTTCACCGTCACCTTTGCCTAGCCAACCTAAACTGCCATCCTTTTTCTTGGTTTTTCACCATGGAAACCTTCAGTATACCTTGGAAATGCCTTGATCTCAACCCTAATCCACCATCCATCACCACCTCGCAACCAAAAACTCCAAAAACCTTTGCTCAAGCAGTTAAGAGTTTATGTGAAATCCCATTATCGCAACTCCCTCAAGTGGTTGTTAAAGGCAATGTTCATGCAATCCAGATACCAGAGGAAGAATATCTTGCAGGGATGGTTACATGCAAACATAACCTTCATGGAAAGGTAATCTGGCCAAAAGGCTCCACTCCTTTAACGGTTGGTTCCTTGAAAGCTAAGTTATCACTGATGTGGAAGGATCTAGCTAGCTGGGGGATTCAATCTCTAGGTAAGAGTTTCTTTGAGTTTAGTTTTTCTTCTTTGGAAGATGTTAGAAGGGTTAGATCCATAGGTTCGTGGAATCTAAGCCCTGGACTCTTGAAACTTTTCCCCTGGTCACAAGATTTTAACCCTAAACTTCAAAATAATTCATCAGCTCAGGTTTGGGTTAAAATCTTTGGTTTGTCACAAGAATATTGGAGAAAAAACATTCTATTTTCAATAGCAAGTGGTGTTGGCTCACCTATTTGAATTGACTCTGCCACTGCGAGACCTATGAAAGAGAGAACCTTTGGCCAATATGCTAGGGTTTTAGTGGACCTTGATGTGTCACAACCCTTGATTTTCAAGTTACTAGTGAAGAGGAAAGGCTTTGCCTTCTATGTGGATCTAGACTATGAAAATGTTCCTGCATATTGTACTTTTTGCAAGTGCATTGGCCATCATATTGATTACTGTAAGAGATGGTACCCTGATGAACAGGCCAGGCACGATGTAACATCCAATAAACAAACTGCTAAAGAAATTAGAAAAGAATTTGTCCAAGTTAGAGATGGAAGAGCAGAACAGGGCAAATATAGCTCCACCACTAATGTGGAGAAGGAAGTTATCAACACTGAAAAGGGAAATGACAAAGATGATTTTAATAAAGAGCAGGAAGCACCACCTACTCCAGTTATCCCATGTGGTAACCTTCAAAGATCCCCTACTAATATTTTGAAATCACAAGATAAACAGCTAGAAGAAGAGTTAAATGCAGATTTGCAATCGGAAGATCAAGCAAATGCTAATGTGGAAGTTTCTGATGATTCCAGCACGAAAGGCTCCTTTGTTGATGATACTTAGTCTCATAGAGAGTCCTCACCAGATGGAAATGAGAATCATAATTTACCTACTCCTGAAAGATTCCAGAAAGATATGGAGTTTCTCAAGGAGTCATGGGCGAATATAGCAGAGAATGAAGAAGCTGAAAATATATTTGCTGCTTTGGAGCAGGAACCAAATACTTCTCTTCAGCCTCCTTTTGATAATGATGGTTTTCAAGTCATTTTGTCAAAAAATCAAAAGAAAGCACACATGAAGCAAATTCAGTCAAGAAGAGATGTGTATAAAACTAGATCAAAAAGGTTATTCAAAAACCTTCTAGATGAAGTACCTCTATTGGAATGTAAGGGGTCTTGCTAATCCCCCATCAAGATTAGCACTCAAAAGGCTTATCACTCTTCACAAACCTGATTTTATCTTTATTTCTGAACCTTGGATGGATTTTGCTAATTTGCCTAGAAGATGGTTTGAAAACCTACACCTTAAACTCTTTGCCACCAACACAAGACCTAACATGCTCCCTAACCTTTGGTGCCTTTGTAAATCCACTCTTAACCTTGTGATTTTAGCTTCAGATGAGCAACAGGTGTCCTTTTCCATTTTGGATGGTTACAAAATTTTTGCCTTATCAGCTGTTTATGCATCCACTGATTATAGGTTTCGAAGACAGCTTTGGAACACTTTATCTATCCTTCAATCACAATATGACTTACCTTGGTGCTTCATAGGTGATTTTAACTCTATATTAGGTGCTCATGAACATAGAGGTAGTTGTAACCCTGCTAAACTCCCCATGTTAGAATTTCAAACCTGGACTGATTCACACAACCTGATACATTTACCTACCAAAGGATCTGTTTTCACTTGGTCTAATGGAAGGGGATGCAATAGATCCACTGAAAGAAGATTAGACAGAGCCATCATAAACAACTCTTGGTTAGATACTTGCCACTCCGTATCAATTTCAACCCTCACCAAACATAGATATGATCATTTCCCTATTTTACTTGAAGTTCAAGTTAACAACATTCAGTTTGCTTCCCAATTCAAATTTATGAGAATGTGGACCTCTCGCCATGACTGTTTAGCCTTAGTTAAAGACTGTTGGAGTTCTTCAGTGATTGGTTGTCCCATGTTTGTTTTGAATAGAAAGCTTAAGATCCTTAAAGAGAAACTAAAGGCTTGGAACATAACATGTTTTGGTAATGTTCATGATGCTGTCAAGAATGCTGAACAAAAATTACAATCTATCCAAGAGACTATTCAGCTTAATGGTCACACTGAAGCTTTTTTGCTAGAAGAAAAGGAGGCACATCAGAAGTTTGAAGAAGCTTTATCTAGACAAGAAACTTTTTGGAAGGAGAAGGCTAATCTTAACTGGCATTTGGAAGGAGACAGAAACACAAATTTTTTTCATAGAATAGCCAAAATAAAAACCTCTACCAAAAACATATCCTCCCTTCAAAATGGTGAACAAGTTCTGACAGAGCAATCTCAAATATCAGAACATATTATTAACTACTATAAAAATATTTTTTGTTCTATCTTTGTTTTGCAGGAACAGTCACTTGCATAAGAAGCTATTCCACATCTGATCACTGAGGATATTAATATCCTTCTTATCTTGCTTCCTTCCCATGATGAAATCAAAGCAGCTGTTTTTAATCTAAACAAAGATAGTGCTCCAGGTCCTGATGGATTTGGGGCCTTCTTCTTTCAGTTTTTCTGGGACATTGTGAAGGAAGATGTCTGCAATGCTGTCTTACAGTTCTTCACCTCCAGTTGGATTATTCCTGGCTACAATTCCAATATCATAGCCCTATTGCCTAAAACTCCAGATGCTATCTCTATTGGCCAATACAGACCCATTGCAATGGCAGATTTCAAGTTCAAAATCATTTCAAAAATTATTGCAGATAGGCTAGCTTCTATCTTGCCAAACATCATATCTGAAGAGCAAAAGGGATTCATTCATGACAGGAACATACAAGATTGCTTGTGTATTGCCTCAGAAGCCTCAAATCTTTTACACAACAAAGCTTTTGGAGGTAATCTTGCTCTGAAAATTGACATCACAAAGGCTTTTGATACTCTTGAATGGCCTTTTCTCTTAAAAGTGCTGAAAAAGTTTGGTTTCAATGATATTTTTTGCAAATGGATTCATGTTATTTTGGAATCTGCTTTTCTATCCATCTCAATCAATGGTAAAGCTCATGGCTATTTCAATTGTACTAGAGGGGTGAGGCAAGGAGAGCCTTTATCTCCTCTTCTTTTTTGCCTAGCTGAGGATGTGCTTAGCAGAAGCATTACTAACTTGGTTTCACAGGGTAAGCTGGATCAGCTTAAAGGTACTAGAAACATCAAGGTTCCCTCTCACTCTTTTTATGCTGATGACTTGATGATTTTCTGCAAAGGAAAGATTTCTGGCCTTCATGCTTTAAAGGAACTTTTTGCAAAGTATGCCTTAGAGTCTGGTCAGGTTGTTAACACCTCCAAATCCATAATTTTTTCTGGTTCTATAACTCAAGGTAGATTGAATATCATTAAACATCTGCTCAACTTCAGCATTGGATCTTTTCCTTTCAATTACCTAGGGGTTCCCATTTTCAGAGGAAAACCAAGAACAACTCACCTGCAGCCAATAGCTGACAAGATTAAAGGAAAGCTCTCAAATTGGAAAGCATCTTTGCTCTCTATGGCTGGCAGGATACAACTGGTGAGATCAGTTATTCAAAGCATGATGATATACAGTATCTCTTTGTACTCATGGCCAATATCTCTGATTAAAGAAGTAGAGAAGCACGTCAGAAATTTCATTTGGAGTGGAGACATAGAAAAAAAAGAAATTGGTGACTGTGTCCTGGAAGAAGATCTGCAAACCTTATTCTCAAGGAGGTTTGGGCATCAGATCTTTGAAAACTTTGAATCAGGCTTCTAATCTCAAATTGTGTTGGAATTTGTTGAATTCTAAGTCTTCTTGGGCTATTCTCTTGAAAGATAGAATCCTTAGAGGAAGGGAAATCATCCAACATCATATCTATTCATCCATTTGGAGTGGTATTAAGGAAGAATACTCCACTATTATTGAAAATTCTTCTTGGCTTCTAGGAAATGGAGATAACATCAACTTCTGGAATGATAATTGGTGTGGCAACATTTTATCAGATTCTCTGAATATGCCTCCCAACATTAGTCACTCTCTCTCGTCCACAGTTAGTGATTACATCTTCAATGGCCAATGGAACTTTCCATCCCAGATTCTCCAGCTATTCCCCAACATCCTGCAACTTGTTCAGCAAGTAACCATTCCTTTTGATCCTGATCCAGACAAGCTTTTATGGAAACTTTCCCAAACTGGTGTCTTGCAACTCAAAGATGCTTACTCATTCAAAATGCACCAGACTCAAGAATTAAATTGGCCTAAATCAATTTGGTCTGTAGATTTTCCTCCTTCAAAATCACTTTTTGTTTGGAGATTTATGCACCAAAAGATTCCTACTGATGAAAACCTTATGGTTAGAGGCTGCAACTTGGCCTCAATTTGCAATCTTTGTTCCAAAAATGTTGAATCTTCTTCCCACCTATTCTTCTCCTGCTCTTTTGCTACTAGACTCTGGTCTTGGCTAGCAAGCATCCTCAATCTCACCATGCTCTTTACTGACTTGTCAGATATTTGGAAAGTTTGTGATAGATCATGGTCTCCCCAATGCAAAGTAGTTGTCACTGCTGCCTTGATTAATCTCATTAACACCATATGGTATGCTAGAAACCAAGCCAGATTCAATAATAACCATGTGTCCTGGAGATCTGCTGTCTCTATGATAATAGCTAGTACTTCCCTCTCAGGTAACCATACAAAAAAAATCCTCCAACAACTCAATTAGAGATTTCTCCATCTTAAAGTATTTCAATGTCAATATTCATAATCCTAGAACTCCTAGTGTCATACCCCATTTTTGACCCGTTTTTATTTCATTCCTCTCGTCTTTTAGGCCAGAAATTTTCGTCGTTTCAGACGAAATTTCGGCAGGGAGGTATTTTAAAATACTTCATTTTTTGTTCCGAAGGCGACCGTTTTCGTTTTATTATTTTTATTATTATTATTATTCATTTTATTTATTTCTTTTTTTAATTTCTTTTTTGTTTATTCTTTTCTTTTAATTTCTTTTATTACTTTTTTTCTTTTCATTTTCGTTTTTATTTTATTTTTATTTTACTGTTTTCATTTTTAGTCCAATTTCAGTCCATTTCTGTCCAAGGCCCAGAGGGGCATTTTTGCCATTTTCGTTTTTACCCTAACTCTTGCTATAAATAGCATTAATGCACAGTACACTGTCAGAGTCAGTACACAGTACCAGCAGTCAAAAAAAGTCAGAATAGCCAAGCCACCACAGACCACCAACACAACCACCGTCCACGGCGACCACCTTCCCAAATCCACCACCAGAAATTTTTTTTTCCGTCTTAAACACCCAAATCGTCCAAACCAGAAAAAAAAAACAAAATCACAAAGAATCATAAAGGATCCACGGCCAGGCTTTACAAGAGAAAACGATAATCACAAACCCAAACCAATCACGTAAACAGCACCATCAGCGAAAACCAAGACCAACACAAGGCTTCAAAACCCACGGCCAAACACATATCAAAACTGGTCTTCTTCTTTCAACAAAAGGTAGTTTCTAGGCTGTGTTTGGACTTTAGATCTAGACTTTTCCATAAACAATTTTGAAAAACTAAGTGGATTTTTGAGTAGAAGAGAAAAAAGGATTTCATAATATGTATTTTTTTTAAAAAAAGGGGTGACGATTTCGCTCCGGCACGGTGGCGCCGCCGGCGGCCGCCGTGCCGGAGAGACTTCCGGCCGTGTATTTCATGAGAGAGGAGAGAGCTTTCCACTTTTCAGAAAATAGGAGAGAGAAAGGAAAAAGATTATGAAGGATTTGTGTAGTAAAATCCTTTTTATATTACTGCCTACTTGGGTACACGCACACCTATTTGGTTCCAACGGACCATCAGGGTTGGACCGTTGGATCGCAGATCTAACGGCCAACGTTATACCCTGTTTTGATCAGGTGCGCGTCTCCCTCCTTGGTTTTTCTGTAATCCTCCTTCTCTATGACCCTCGTTTTTTAATCTAATGGTTGAGAGCTTTGTCTCCCTGTAGTCAGATCTGGACGCTCTGTTTGATCAGACGGTCCAGATCAGACCTGTTTAAGCCCAGCTCCCTTTCTTTTTTTTCTCTACTGTTTTGTTTCTTACACCCCTTTTCCTCTGCTGCACCCCCTCTTCCTTTTCTCTATTCTTTTTATTTTATTTTCCTTTTCTTGCATTTTTATTTTTCTAGTTCTTTTTATTTATTTCTTATGCACTTTATTTATTGCCTTTAATTTCCAGTACCCCATACATTTTTATTTTTATTTTTTTTACTTTTTTTTATTTATTTTATGCACCATATTTATTTTATGTCTTGCATTTTTATTTTATGCCTAATATTTATTTTATGTCTTGCATTTTTTATTTTCTTTATTTATTTTCCAGCACCATATTTATTTTATGCCTTGCATTTTAATTTCCAGCACCATATTTACTTTATGTCTTGCATTTTTATTTTCTTTTTATTTTATGCATCATATTTATTTTATTGTCTTGCATTTTTATTTTCTTTTAGCATCATATTTATTTTATTGTCTTGCATTTTTATTTTCTTTTAGCATCATATTTATTTTATGTCTTGCATTTGTATTTTCTTTTTATTTTATTTTCAGCATCATATTTATTTTATGTCTTGCATTTTTATTTTCTTTATTTATTTTATGCACCATATTTAGTTATTGTTTTGCATTTCATGCATTATTTTTATTTCCTTTTTAGTATATTTACTTTAATGCAATTTTATTATTTTTGTCATTTATTTTATAGCTATTAGAATGTATCTAGGTCCAATGTAAATAAAAATAAATGAGAATATGCACCGACACCACATTTATTTTTTATGCTTTATGTCGAGGACGATAACGTAATTTTGACCGTATCCGAGGAAAAGGACCCTCACTTGATCCAACGTCATTTTGAGGGATCCGGCGCGTTTGGACTTTCTCAGCATAACTTAGTCTCTGGACCTTAGGACTTAATCAAAATTTTCAAAAAAAAAAAAAAGTCAAAATAGTCAAAATCCAAAAACACTTTATAATCAAAATTTCAAAAAAATTAATCTTTGTCATTTCTTTCTTAATCAAATTTCAATCAACTTTTAATCAATCAAACCTTTTTTCAAATTTAAAATCAATCAAACTCACCTCTTTTTATTTTTCTATGCCTTTACGGCCTCTTATCTTTCTCAAAACTTTTTTTTAAACTTTAAAATCAACCAAAACAAATCACTCGTTCTTTTTACCCCGAACTACATGATTTTGATCCCATTCGGGTATGTAGGCAAAAGACTTTGCCTTTCCAAATCAATAAAAATAACAAAAACATTTTCTTTTCTTTTACTCTCATCATTTTAGTCTTATCACACTTAGGCATTTATTTTACAAACAAAATAATTATTTAGCATAAAGATAAAAATAAGCAAGAGGTTCCTATAGAGTACTATAGACGTTTAGGGTGCTAATACCTTCCCTTTGCGTAACCAACCCCCGGACCTTTGATCTCTAAAAAATAGGGTTTTTCGAACTTTCTCCCTTTTCCTCGGAAAAATAAAAGATCGGTGGTGAATCCTAAAATTGTGAGTCAACGCTAATTAATAGCTTGATATCCAAAAATCACCGCGACAGAAAAATGGCGACTTCACTGGGGATGAAAATCCTAAGTGGGTTAAACCTATCTTGCTTTTCTTTATCTTTATGCTTTATTATTATTTGTATTTGTAAATATGTGCCTAAATGTTTATCTTTTTACGTGAGTGGTGAGATAAGTCCTACACCCGGACTTGAGGGAAACATAAGATAGGATGGTGGTATAATCAAAGTGTCTTTCCGAGAGTGAGTTTCGGATGTGGCACATGTGATAACCCCGCTCAATGGAGGAATCTTGGAAGTATTACTATGTTGGCATGAGTAGTCGTGTTCGGCATTGATATTTTCAAGTGCCCTATGAAGTTGAGGACCTTTAGTTACCTTTAACCCATCTTGGCCTTTTAGGACGTAGTGCGGTGGCTAATCAAGAGTAGTCTTGAATTGGTTGATACGCGATACTACACTCAAACGAGACTTTCCTACGAACGTTGTTGGACCGGGAGTCAGTCCCGTAATCCGACAATATTCGGAAGTGGTCAATGACTTTGGGAACTTGGTAGAACCCGTGATACAGGTACATATGAAACCATAGTCCTTACCAAGTGGCGTGTTTACCCTCGGCTCCAACACTATGGACTTAACCTCACCATGTTTTCTCCGTTTCTTTAGCATAATCATGCATACATGCATTCATTCATAAACATTTTTTCATCAAGTATCGAATTAGACAAGTTGTGTTGTAAACATCGTAGGAATGAACTTCACAAAGAGAAAAACTCAGAAATACAATTTCAAAAGCTCGGATTTGACAAACTTAAGGAGGTTGGGATCTTTAATGGCCAGTCCAGAGGATTTTCTCGAACTCGTTATGAGAGATCACTTGGCATCCTCAAGTTTGAAATATTGGGACTTTTTTAAGATTTCTACTGATGAATTTCTGAGCATATCCCTTGGCTTTGTTCCTAAAAAAGGGATTGTTTGTAATATTTTAAATGAAACGTTCAAACTATGGTGTTTACAATTACTTCGACAAGTCCTTCGATAACAAAACTTTCTCTTTTTGCATAAGCATAATCATGCATCATCTTGCATTCATAGTTTCTAAATCGAGTCTCACACTGTGTTCACTACTACAAAGGTTAATCAGCCGCCGTCCAAAGAAAGTGGCCCGACGAATTCTCCGCAAACCAACTCGCATTTACAACACCAGGGCTAATCGGAAAAAGATGGATCTAATTGAGCAAGAAAATCAGAGATTTCTCCATCTTAAAGTATTTCAATGTCAATATTCATAATCCTAGAACTCCTAGTATTAAAGAAATCATTTGGAATCCTCCTATCATTACTTGGATAAAATGCAACACAGATGGTGCTTCAATTGGGAATCCAGGTCTATCTTCATGTGGTGGGATTTTCAGAGATCATGAAGCTAAGTTTCTATCTTGCTTTGCTGAACCCCTTGGTATTACTTCCTCTTATCAAGCTGAACTTTGTGGAGCCATGAGGGCAATTGAGCTTGCTTACCAAAGAAACTGGAGAAACCTCTGGTTAGAGTCTGATCCAACTCTGGTTGTGATAGCTTTCAAAGGTGATAATCAGGTTCCTTGGCCTTTAAGAAACAGATGGAACAATGTGAAAACCCTTCTAAGGCACATGAATTTTTTTATTTCACATATATACAGGGAGGGCAATCAAATAGCAGACACTCTTGCAAATCACGGTCTCACTAGGCTTAGTTTACAAGTTTGGAATGATACCCCTAGTTTTATTAGAGAATTCTTTGTTAGAGATAGGCTTGGTTTGCCAAACTTTAGATTTACCTCTTATTAATGGAGTTTTGGCTTGGTCCCCTCCATTGTATTTCTCGTTTTTCTAATATATTTTGGGTAAGTTAGCTTCTTGCTTCCTCCCTTTTTTGCAAAAAAAAAAAAAAAAAAACAACCCTGGCATTTGTCATTAAAAAATGGTTAAGACATACAAGCAAATTATTAAGTAAAGCAAGCTATTAAAGTGAGAGTGAGAATAAACAAATTGGAGGAAAAAGAGAGAAAAATGGTGACTGAAGGAGGTGTAACAGCAATAATGATTGTAGCTCAGTTTGTGGAAGTGGGTGGTGACACTCTAATGAAAGCAGCCACAAAAGATGGAATGAGTATTTTTATTTTCATTTTTTATTCAAATCTTTTGGCTCTATGTTTTCTTCTACCATCCACTCTCTTCCACCACATGAAAAGATCTCCTCCTCCAATTTCAACATCAATTTTCTGCAGAATGTTTCTTCTTAGTTTAAGCATCAATTTAATTAACATAGTATTATATATGAAAATAAATATTGTTGTACATGTGGATTTGAATTAATTATGTGGTAAATTTGATTATTTGATTAATCTCAAGCTACCTGTGCAGTACTGCAGTGCAGATTTTAATGAATACTGGAATTGGATATAGCTCCCCCACGCTGGCATCTGCTATGGCTGACCTTGTCCCTGCTTTCACCTTCATACTTGCTCTAATTTCAAGGTTGGTTTTGTTCTTTTTTGGAATCTCTGCATCACCATAAGTGTATGTTTTCTTACGACAAAAAATGATTTTGTAAATTTGAGTTTAGTTGAAAGTTATTTGCCTTACATTTCCACTCTCGCACTTAAGATTATTCGTTTTCTTGTATTTTTTTTTTAGTTCATTAAATAAATTTTTTTAGAAGGCAGATGTTAGATAAATTTTTTTTATTTAGTCTGAATTTAAACTTAAGACCTCCAACTATTTATTTCTTTCTCAAACCAATTAAGTTATCCAACTCTCCTCCGGTTTATTGAATAATTGATCCATATTATAAACTTGTTAGATTAATGGTGCCTTCCTTTCAAAATATAGAAATGGGAGCAAGTGGAATTTACCTATTAGGGAAATCAGACTCGATACTTGGTGCTTTTCTTCTTGCAACTTCTAGCTTTCTCCTTTCAGTTTTATTTATTACCGAGGTAAACAAACCATGAATATGTACGTAAATAATTAAGGTTTAAAATTGCAGTTGTCGTTGCGTTTCAAAGAGAACCACATGTAAATGTGGCTTATGCGTCTTTTAATCGATCATTGAGACATCAAAACTTTGATATTGGATTCTAGATTGCGGTCTTGACCTTTTTATAACGATTGAGACATTAATTTTTTTATTAAATACATCAATTTTATTTGACTCATTGTGCAACAATTTGGTAAAGTACATATATTTAATTTTCTTTTTTGACCTATATGCAGACTTGGACTATCAAGGCTTATCCTGAAGAGCTATTAGTAACATCCATTTGTATTAGTTTGGTGGTAATACTATCAGCCATTGTAGCTCTTATTGTAGAGGGAAATTCAAATGCTTGGATACTTAAACCTAACAAGGAGTTGGTAGCAGTGTGTTTTTCAGTAAGTACATATAAATTTGTTGTTAGGAAATTTAAAAACATATTAAAAATGAAGTATTAAAAGAATGCATTGCAACTTTTTTTTTTACAAAAATGCATTATAACTTAAAAATCTGCATTTTTCAATTATAAGATGTAGTTGTGTAAGTTTCAGTTTTGTGGTGGTTCATTTATAGGCAATATTTGTGGTATCATTGAGGAGTGTTGTATACAAATGGGCATTTCGTAAAAAAGGACCAATATATGTAGCTATGTTCAATCCTTTAAGAGTGGTCATTGCACTTGGCATGGGGTATTATTTTTGGGAAAAATCTTTATTTTGGAAGGTAAATAAATACATTTAAAGAACACAATTTTTTGAAAAATAATTTAAATGATGCATTGTCCCAAGACTAACCTTTGTTTTAAATTTTTTGTCTTACATTTTGGTACAACATGATTGGAGCTTCTATAATGGTCATTGGATTTTATGATGTGATGTGGGCACAGGCTCAAGAGGGGCACACAACAAGTGAAAATAATTTTCCCCCATCTTCTTCAGCACCTTTGTTGTCAACCAAAAACATGGACCACTAGGAAACTCTGCTTTTGTACTATTATAGGGTCTATTGATTGCATAATCTTTCTCTAGCCTCTTTGAAATTTGTATTCCTAATTGGAGTTCCCAACTAAAGGATGTGGAATTGGCTACTATTGTTCATAGTATTTGGTGCATCCAGTTAACACAACTACTAATTTATGGATCGATTTAATGTTCTCAAATTAATAATTATATGAGTAATACAAATAGTAGTTGTTGGATCAAGGCTAATATTGATGTTTCGGCTAGAGGTAGTCCTAATCATGCTTCTTGAAGTGGTAAACATTACATACGAATATGCCGAAGTAGATTTTCACCTTTGGAATTGGAGGAGTCCAAATGTGATATCAAACCCTTTCACGTGTAAATGATTTGTGTCTAACGCTTCATTAAGACAAAGAAAATATGCCCTCTTTACTTGTATAAACTTCATGGTTGTAATCTTTTGATATTCTCATATCATACACTACTAGAAATGGTCGGAATTTGGTGGATGTGGTAATGGTGATAAAAAAAAAGAATGTTTGATTCTTAAAGTTGATTTTAAAAAGGCATCTGACTCGGTGGATTGGGGTTTTTTTGGAATACATGATGGGAGGGTTGGGGTTTTGACAAAAGTGTGTGGCTTGGATGAAGACATATGCATTGGAGGAAGTATGTCGATCCTTGTGAATGGAAGTCCAATGGAGGAGTTAAACATTCAAAGGGGGGTGAAACAAGGCGATATGCTAGCTCCTTTTTTGTTTCTTCTAGTGGCTGAAGATTTTAGTGAGTTGATGAGGAATGTGGTGAACATTAACATGTTTAAGGGTTTGGGTTTAGGGCAGGAGGTATGGAAATATCACACCTTCAATATGCCGATGACACACTTTGTGTATGGGAAGCAACGATAGAGAACCTTTGAACTTTGAAGGTGTTGTTGAGGGGTTTTAAGATGGCATCCGGGTTGAAGGTGATTTTTTACAAGAGTTGTTTAGTAGGTGTGAATGTGGCACCAGAATTTATGGTGGTGGGGTGTAATTTTTTGAATTGTAGTGAACGTAGCCTTCCATTTAAATATTTGGGTCTCCCGGTGGGGGCTGATCAAAGAAGTTTATCTACCTAGAAACCTTTATTGGACCTTTTGAGGAGAAAGTTAAATTCATGGGGGAATAACTATTTTAGTCTTTGAGGCCGGATAGTTCTTCTTAATTCGGTCTTAAATGTGGTTCTGGTATTCTACATATCTTTTTTTAAAATGTCGGTGAAGGTGTAGAGGAAAATCACTAGAATCTAAAGAGAATTTATTTAGGGAGGAGTGAGAGGAGGAAGAAAGATTAGTTGGGTTAAATGGAAATCGGTTTGTCAACCAAGATAGGAGGGTGGATTGAGAGTTAGGGATGTTAGGGTGGTAAATTTGAGTCTCTTGGTAAAATGGAGGTTGAGGTTGCTTAATAGTGACGAATTGATTTGGAAAAAGTTCATAGTGGATAAGTATGGTGACCATATAAGGGGAGTGTTGAACGAAGAAGAGGAGGTATGGTTGCAGTGTGCATCTAGATGGTGGAAGGATATAATGTCTTTGGAGGAGGGAGTGGGAAATTCGTGGTTTAATTCATAGATTGTGAGGAAGATTGGTAATGGTGGTGGCACTAGCTAGTTTTTGGAACAATATTTGGATGAGGACTAGACCCCTTCGAATACAATTCCCTTGTCTTTTTCTACTGAAAATAATAGAGGCAAGAGTGTGTAATATGTGGGTTATGATTAATGGGGTGTGATCTTTGGAGTTCTTGTGGCAGAGGCAATTGTTTGCTTGGGAGGAGGATTTACTTATGAATTCGGCTAACATTTTGGGAGGGTGTTCGTTGTCTTAAGAAGAAGATTCTTGGTGTTGGAGGTCGGATGGAAATGGTGTGTTCACATTTAAGTCTACGTATACCATTCTTGAAAGAGTATTGGTTTTGGAGGATAAATGGGATGATCTTGAGAAACGAGTTTTTCGCTATCTTTTGAAAAGTTTGGCTCCCTCTAAGACGTTGACTTTTTTCATGGAAAATGTTACTTGACCGAATTCCAACTCGAACCAACCTTGCTAGGCATAACATATAACTCAAACTGGATATTCCGGATAGTTGCATGTTTGATAAGTGCCAGAAATTAGTTAAAATGCATATTTAATTTAAGCACTTTATGTTACTTGTTTCACAAATTATCATAGGAAAAGCTCAGAATCATTGATCAAATGCCAAATTATGCTTTTACTTCTTACCTCATCCATTTGTGCAGGAAAATGCAAGCCAGGACATGATTTGAGCAAAGAAACATGAAGAATTGTAAAGGCTGGCTCGCTACAGCGGAGGATTGGTCGCTACAGCGCGCCTAGGCAGGGAGAAATCAAGTTTTTATCGCTGCAGCGATGGAACTGGTCGCTATAGCGACCAAAGGCAGTTTGAACCCCGTTTGGCTGACGTGGAGCAAACCCAATGACCAAGAAAGCTTCGATCGCTACAGCGACCAACTCATCGCTGTAGCGAGCCTTGAAAAAACCAGTTTATATTTATAGCCTTTCAGCTCATTTTCAGCAGAATATAATTGAAGATTATTGTTGTAATAGTTTTAGGATATATTTTTAGACATAAAATAGGGCTAAAAGAGGTGATCTTCATGGAGCAAGAGTGATTGAAGTGTGGATTAACTAAGACTCTTTGGGAAATCAAGAACTTAGCTTTGGATCTTCATCTTCCTTCCACTTTTGTATAGTTGTCATGACAATGACCAACTAACCTTCCCTTGTTGGGATTGGAGATACTCAATATAGCTTAGATGTAATCTTTGATTTTGCAAATATATGATTCTAGTAACTTATGTGATAATTGAAGTTATTCTTGCTTTTCATTCTTATGCTTGATTTAATTGTTATTGACAAATACTTTTGAATCTAGGTTTAGAATAATCTTCTATCAAAATAAGAAATTCTAGACATGGAATTGGGTTTTGATAATCGCATAAAGTGTCTGAACGTAAAGCTTTCGGATCGTTTAATAGATTGGGAAATCGTCGATTAAACGATACGATCGATCTCACGACGTCATTTGGACATGAATGATGTTGTCGAGTGATACATGATAATTTTGCTAAAAAGCTAGAATTCATATGCATGATCATTAGAATACATTCGAGGCTAGATTGACGAACACCGATCCCAACGCTTTTACGTCCTATTACTTGCCGTCTTTATTTCCGCTTTTACATTCCAATAGTTTTTATAGTAAACAATCTTATAAACCCTTACTCAAAATGATAACGATTGTTGAACGGCTTGAGATATCGCACTAATCCCTGTGGAGACGATATAAAAAAAATACTTACTTTTGTTCTACCAACAAAATGGCACCGTTGCCGGGGACTGGTGTTTAAAATATTTTGAGCATCGCATTAATTTGTATTGTTTTGAGCATCTGTATATATATATATCTTGTTAATATTTTTCGTTTCTTTTGTAAATTGTTAAATTTTGTTTGCATTAACCCTCTTTGTTATACAAAGAAAATTTTCTTGTTAGTTACACTCATTTCAGATTCTCAACATAAACGAAATCATGGCTGATCATGATTATTTCAACTTCTATACTCCATTTGAGTATGAATCCTATCAACAGTATCAACAATATCCTTCTGAAGATGAACAAATGTCAACAATGGAAAATATTTTGAATATGTTCATACAACAATCCATGATCAACATGCAAAATACCAACCAAAGATTGAGAGCTTTATCAAGTCAATTGGAAATTTTGCAAGTTCAATTAAATTTTTCACCAAGAATCATGGATGTTCAAACAAACAATCAATCCACTTTTAAATTTGGAGAGATTGTTGAAGAAGATGTTGATGAAAGTGAGGAAGAGATAATGTTTGAAGGATGTGGTATAAGAAAATTAGTGGAAGAAATAGAGATACCACACGAAGTAGAATTTTCTCAAGAGTGGTCAGATTCTGAAGAGGCCAAAACCGTTGATAATGAAGAAGTGATGGTTATAGAGAAAAAGGAACAGTTTCTTAACAAGGAAGAAATTTATGAAAAGAAGGGGATGAAAGTGAGCAAGACAGAAATTGATTTTGTAAAAGATAGCATTTGTTCCTTGTTCATCAAACATCAGTTAGGGAGGGTATGGACTCCACATCAGCTCTACTTCAAGTTCATGGAATTCCTCCCAAAGAAAAGGAATACAAAGGCTGATGTGTTGTCCGTCTCATTTTGGCCACCCTAACAAAACAGGCGTCGAGCTAACGACGTAAAACAAGCGCTTGTTGGGAGGCAACCCAATTTTGTAAGTATTTATGCTTTATTATAATCCTCATAAAAGTTTTCACATGAAGGGAATGTGGTACATTTAAATTTTCAAAAATTCTGTATTCTGTCATGGTCCCTATAGCGATCACTTTCGTCGCTGTAGTGACGAGTTCACAATTCAGCGTCTGATCCTCAGAGTCTGAAGATCAGAGTCTGAAGCTTCAGACTCTGATTCAAAGTCTGAAGATCCTTCAGACTCTAAGCTCGCTATAGCGATGGGTGGTCCACTGTAGCGATGACAGAAAAACCTGTCAGTACAGATTTCAATGCCACTAACACCCATTAACTTCTTGTGATGAACTTATGTTTAATTATGCACTTTTATTTATGTTCAATAATGTTGAATGAGCCATAGATTTGTGAATCACCAACAAATGCATGATAATGATAATGATAGAAATTGTTTGATTGCGCAAAGCTAAGGTACTTGTTTCTTGTTTTTCTAGGTGTGTACTTGAATTAAAACGAGTACTTTGCACAAAATTTATCTCATTCAGTTCTCCGCGATAACATGCTTATTATGTGAACCACTTATAACTAGCCTAAATGTGAGGAATCCTCAAGTGCTTTACATATATGCATGAGACAGGCATTCATTGTTTCACTCGGTTGTTTTATGTTAAATCTGATAATTGTTTTGAACTGTATGAAAGCACAAAAATGATCAAGGCATTCTTTTGAAAATGAGAAGAAACACTTGACCACAGAAAGCAACCCCATTTGAGCCTAATGAATCAGAATCCTTAACTTTGAACTGTCAATATTCATAAGCACAATGCTTAATGAATTTGCCCAAGTTTTTCAAAATCCAGTTCATAGTTAAATCACTATTGGATTCTGATATTCTTACCTTCATTTTGAACCCTAAACCATCATGTTTATTTTTCCCTTGCCTGATGATAAGGGAACATTCAATTAGGGTATTATTTTGAATAAGTTGGGGAGAAAAGGGAGGTATTGTATGTCAAGTATTGGTGAACTTTGAAATTGATCTTGACAACAAGTAAAAGAGAAACAACAAGAAAAAGAAAAAGACAAGAAAAAAGAAAGAAAAAGAAAAAGAAAAAGAAAAGAAAAAGAGAAAATTCAATAAATCAAATAAGTTGTCAAGATCAAAATAATACTTGTATATCACCAAGGGTTGATAATGAGAATTTGGAGGAAGTTGTGTAAATAGAAAGAATGTTCCTCTATGCTTGGCCATTTGAATTCAATTTTTCCCACACATGACATTTCTTTTGGAAACCAAGCCAAGTTACAACCCTCAAAGACCTTTTGATCTATGCTTTTGTGCTTTTTGAGATGATATTTGGATGGACACATAACTTAATCAGGATGTTAGCAGATTTGCCGGATGTGTGTTCAAAACCCTCACTTCATGATTTCAATTTGTTTCATTTACTTTCAAAGAAGTGTGTTAGGTGTGGTTCATTGTTAATTATGTTATTGACTTGAATTGTGTGATGAATTTTGTGTTAAGGACTTATGTCGCATTCACAGTATATATCTGGATTAATGAGAAACTTCATACTTGCCAGCGCAATCCACATTTGAATTATGCGATCTGAAAACTTTTTATTTCTTTGCTTGTATTGTACTTGAGTCCTAGGTTTGTAAACATTTCCTTTTTTTTGAGTCCTTTGTTTGAGGACAAACAAAGATTTAAGTTGGGGAGAGTGATAAGTGCAAGAAATTAGTTAAAATGCATATTTAATTTAAGCACTTTATGTTACTTGTTTCGCAAGTTATCATAGGAAAAGCTCAGAATCACTGATCAAATGCCAAATTATGCTTTTACTTCTTACCCCATCCATTTGTGCAGGAAAATGCAAGCCAGAACATGATTTGAGCAAAGAAACATGAAGAATTGTAAAGGCTGGCTTGCTACAGCGGAGGATTGGTCGCTACAGCGCGCCTAGGCAGGGAGAAATCAAGTTTCCATCCCTGCAGCGATGGAATTGGTCGCTATAGCGACCAAAGGCGGTTTGAACCCAGTTTGGCTGAAGTGGAGCAAACCCAATGGCCAAGAAAGCTTCGATCGCTACAGCGACCAACTCATCGCTGTAGCGAGCCTTGAAAAAACTAGTTTATATTTATAGCCTTTCAGCTCATTTTCAACAGAATATAATTGGAGATTATTGTTGTAATAGTTTTAGTATATAGTTTTAGACATAAAATAGGGCTAAAAGAGGTGATCTTCATGGAGCAAGAGTGATTGAAGTGTGGATTAACTAAGAATCTTTGGGAAATCAAGAACTTAGCTTTGGATCTTCATCTTCCTTCCACTTTTGTATAGTTGTCATGACAATGACCAACTAACCTTCCCTTGTTGGGATTGGAGGTACTCAATATAGCTTAGATGTAATCTTTGATTTTGCAAATATATGATTCTAGTAACTTATGTGATAATTGAAGTTATTCTTGCTTTTCATTCTTATGCTTGATTTAATTGTTATTGACAAATACTTTTGAATCTAGGTTTAGAATAATCTTCTATTAAAATATGAAATTCTAGACATGGAATTGGGTTTTGATAATCGCATAAAGTGTCGGAACGTAAAGCTTTCGGATCGTTTAATAGATTGGGAAATCGTCGATTAAACGATACGATCGATCTCACGACGTCATTTGGACACGAATGATGTTGTCGAGTGGTACGTGATAATTTCGCTAAAAAGCTAGAATTCATATGCATGATCATTATAATACATTCGAGGCTAGATTGACGAACTCCGATCCCAACGCTTTTACGTCCTATTACTTGTCGTCTTTATTTCCACTTTTACATTCCAATAGTTTTTATAGCAAACAATCTTATAAACCCTTACTCAAAATGATAACGATTGTTGAACGACTTGAGATAGCGCACTAGTCCATGGAGAGACGATATAAAAAAATACTAACTTTTGTTCTACCAACAATGTTATGTAATGGTGAGGTCCCAAAAATGTCTATCCACCTTTATTCTTTTAAATAGATGAAATGATAAATAACCATTGAACTTCATAAATATAAGTAGATGTGCCGAAATTCTAACCCTGATTGCCTTGTCCGATTTATCAATTTTAACATTTCTATTAGTCAGGCTAGAGTTGAGGACAAGAAAAGCCAGATGTTATTAAAGTAAGAAGTGAGAACAAACAAATTGGAAAAAAACAGATAGAGACAAAAAAAAATGGTGAGCAAAGGAGCAAGTGGTACAACAACTATTGTGAGACTGCCGTGCACGGATTACTTTTTGTAAAGTAAATACATTTTAGATTTTAAATTATGTAATGTAAAATTATACAGACAAACAATATAAAATTAAAAATCACGAAAATTTATGATAACATTTAATCATTCCACTAAATTCAATCGGAATTGTTTGATAACTAGTGTCCTTAGAGTCGCAATGATTGTCTCAATTTTTCATGGTGATAAATAGGGAAATGACCCTTCATTATAGATGTGTTTACACCGATTTTTGGTAATGTAAACTTCATTATCCTTCAACGCTTTAGGACTGAATAAATGTCTTTCTATAGTGTCTGTTCAAGTCTCGCGATTTATGATATCACTTCATGCGTTATTTAGAAACAAAATTATTGTTCTTATTAATGTTAGAATTGCATTCAACAACTTTTAAAAACAAGTTGTCTCATGACAACATAATAGAAAAATAAAGAAGATGAAAAGAAATGCAAATTGCAAAAGAAAAAAGAAAATAAAGCAAGAAATAAAGCAATATTAAATTGCAGGGAATGTAAATGGTGGTTGGAATCCATCTCTATCCGCCCCTGAACCGTTTGCCAACGCGGCGTAGGTGTTACAAGACTTTCAGAAAATAGGATTTAACCTCTAATACATCGAAATTGCAACTATTTATAGAGAAAAGAAAATAACTTCCTACATCTAAGATATTGACAAGTGTCTTATTTAATAACTTCCGATAACTTCTATGTAGGAGTTGTTTGCTTAATCGACGAACTATGTCAATATTCGACTCTTTGAATGACTTCTTCCGATGCCTTATAACATGTCACTTCTTGTTGAAAATGAAGCCTTAGACAGCAAAATAGTTTAGTCGAATTCCACTTAATATGACTAACTTTGACAAATCACGTTCCATGGCTAGTTGAATTGAGTATTCTTCTTCTATTCAAATTCTAACACTAAGACTTTCTCAGTACCATAAATTTTATAATTTTGGTATCAACAAGATGTCACAAAGTTTAAGTTTCGCTATCTTCAACATACCAACTAGGGCTGTTCGTGGATTGGATTTGTTCGGTTTTGGGAGGAAAAACCGTCCGATCCAATTACTTCAGTTTTGTTATTTGTTCATCCAATTGGTTTGGTTTTAATATCAAATTCAATCCAATCCAATCCAAATTTTTTTCGGTTTGGATTGAATTGGTTTTCGGTTTTCATTGTTGTATATTTTTTTATTTTCTTTTAAGAAAATATATTATTTTTATGACATTTCATAAAAAGGTAAGGTTACGAAAATGATGAATAAGTAGAAAATAAAAGCATCATAAAGCAAATAAAATAGTAGATTAAAGAAAATAGTTACATAATTGTAAATTAATAATATTTCTTAAGAGAAGGAAAAAAAGCCAACACTAAGTCTAGAAAATAAATACAAAATTGTAAATTAAGGAAACATTTATAAAAAATTCATATAATAATATATATGCAAATATAAATATTTCGGTTTGGATTGGATTGGTTCGGTTTATACTAAGGGAATCGAAAACCAATCCAATCCATTTAAAATTGCAGTTTTTTTTTCGGTTTTCGGTTTTTAGTTTTATCCGGTTTTTTGTTTTTCGGTTTGGTTATTGTGGTTTGCATTGGATTGAATTGGACATGAATACCCCTACTACTTTCATCGAGTTTTTCGGACTCTTTGTCCTAGTTTTTTACGATAGCATTATTTCAACCAAATCGTATTTTATACTTATATATATGGCTACCTAATATTGGATTTTATTGATATGTTCCTTTTATCAATAATCAATTTTATTAGACCGATACAACTCTATTGTCACTTTTGTTCTATTTACAACATAATTATATAATTATATACAGAAATAGAATAGAAGATTTTATAGCTACAAATATAATCATGTTACAGAAAATAAATTTTTCTAATCTTTTTTTTAGAGAATATTTTTCTCATCCTTGTGGAGCACTTGTTGAGATGCCTTCAACATGGAATATTCTAAAGTATTGATATTTTATATTCTGATGTTGATATTTTATGAAAGTAATTGATTATTATCTGAATTAATATTAATTAATTAGATGAGCCGAGATTTTTGACTGGATAAGACAAGCAAACTATAGGAGGAAAGCAAGATATTTTTTTATTCTTTTAAGATGAGTTTGTTTCAAGTTATATTTGTAGATTCCTGAAAATAAAATGATAAAAACATACACGTTTATTTTGTTACATTTTTATTAAATTTTATTTCCGTGTATAGAATTTTATTGTTAATATAAAAAAATTCCCCAAAAAAAATTGGGAATAAAGTTTCCCGAAAATAAATTCATGTGTAACTATCTATTATAACCCCTATTTTTAAAATTTATCAAAATATTATAATGTTAACGAAACAGTTTTTAGTAAATACGTTGGAATAAAATTCATATCTTATATTTCAAGAAATGTTATTTCCAAAAAAAAATTGGTAAAGTTGAAACAAACACTCCCTTAGATAGATGAAATGATAAATAACAATTAAAGTTCACACATATAAGTAGATGAGTTGAGATGCTAACCTTAATCACATTGTCCGATCTAATAATTTCGACATTTTTATTAGTCGGGCTAGAGTTTGGGACAACGAAAGCCAGATATTATTAAAGTAAGACATGAGAACAAACAAATTGAAGAAAAAACAGAGAGACGAGAAAAAATGGAAAGTTAGATATTATTAAAGTAAGAAGTGAGAACAAGCAAATTGAAGAAAAAACAGACAGAGACAAGAAAAAATGGAGAGTGAAGGAGCAAGGGTAACAACAACAATGATTGCAGCTCAATTCGTTGAAGTGGGTAATGACACTCTAATGAAAGCAGCCACAAAAGATGGAATGAGTATTTTTATTTTCATTGTTTACTCAAACCTTTTGGCTCTATTTTTTCTTCTACCATCCACTCTCTTCCACCATAGAAAAAGAGCTCCTCCTCCAATTTCAACATCAATTTTCTGCAGAATATTTGTTCTTGGTTGCCTCAGGTATGAACAAAATAGTATATATATTATTATTATTATAAGGATTTGAATTTGGCAAAATAGAGTGATATGGAGCTACCTATGCAGAACTGTAACTCTGACGTTAATGACTTCTGGAATTAGATTCAGTTCTCCCACGTTGGCTTCAGCTATTGTTGATCTTGTCCCTGCTTTTACCTTCATACTTGCTATAATTTCAAGGTTTGTTGTTTTTATTTTATGGTTGAAATTACAAGGTTTGTTCTTTTTTGGATTAGAATGCAATTACTTGAATCATAGTTAACAAGATAAAATATACTCTTTTAATCATATTTATAAACACTTTTGTTTTTTCAGATTTATTAAATAATATATATCTGGATTATATTATATTTTAAATACATTAATTATTTAATAAATTTAAAAAAATAAAAATTGCTTATAAATATACATGGATGGAGTATTTTATACAACTTTTTTTTTCTATGAGTGGGGATACATATTATTTTTTTTTAATGGCGGGATCTGGATTAATTAAATTTAAGGATAAAAAGTTATTGTGGTTTTATGTCTATCTCTTTTATCTTTCAAAAAACTGTCTATCTCTTTTATATTAGTTTCTCTCATCTTTTTTCTTCCTTAAAATAGACTACGTTCCCTGTAGGTAGCTTGTCTTTTCTCGATTGTTACTGAGTTGTATTGTAGTTTTCTATTTCTAGTTAATTTTCTTGGTTGTGGGACATATTCTTTTTTTAAATTTTATTGTGACTTTGTACTATTATTTTTTAAAGAACTTTGTACTACTTTCTTGTTAGTTTCCTTTGATTGTGGGACATCTCTTTTTAATTTCGGCAAGAAATATTTTTCCCACTTTAGTTAGTTGACTTCTACTAGTGAATTTGATAATATCTGACATGGTAGGGTGAATAAAAAATAAGTAGATCATATGTTTCACATAATAGGGTGAACAAATATTATTTTCTAAAAAAATAATATGATCCTCTCTTTCCCTCTCTTTGTTGGGGATGAAAATAGTTTATATTAGAGAGAATAAGATTGATTGAAAGAGGAATGAATATTGAAATAAGATTTGGCATCGATTATTCACAATGGTGATGTATTTATACACGTAAAATGATGTTACTTACTCAACAAGTAATGACTTTGTCTAACAAACTAAATTTGAAATCTATGAAAGTCAGTTACATAACAAACTAAACAAAGATATTTACACTGTATATATCTACGTTTGAATTACTAATCTTAACATGTCTTCTTAATGCAAATTTTCAAATGTCACAACTCCTAATTCCTTTGTAAGTGTTTATTTTGGATTTTCAAACTGTTGTATTTTGATTTCCAAATTCTATTTTGAAAGAGAATATTTACCGAAGTTGTTACTAGGTTGAGTCGTGATCATGTCGCTCTCTTTAAGACGTTTCATGACACTGCCCAAAATTGTGCAAGGCAGACTATCAACCATGTCGTCTCCAAGATAAAACAAGTTCAGCTACAACTGTGCGATTAACTACTGCATTGTAGAAAACCGTTCAAGAATTATGGTACTAAGACCACTCTTTTAATACTGAAACCATTCTAATATGGTATTGTGACCAGTCTATTATGGTGTTAAGACTACTCAAATATGATGTTATCATCATTCTAATTTTTAACTTCTCCAACTATGATGCTATGACCACTCACATATGGTTTTACCACCATTCTAACCTTTAACTTCTTCAAGGGAAGAAAGTATTGAAAAGGAACTATACTCTTAATATCATTCATAATTCTGAAGGGACATTATTTCTGAAAAAGGGACTATGATCTTAAAAATATTCTTTATTCTGAAGGGACGTATATTATCGAAGGGACTATGCTTTTAATACCATTCTTAATTCCGAAGGGATATTATACCGAAAAAGGGACTATGGTCTTAAGAACACTCTTAATTCAGAAGGGACAAAAATAAGGAGATGAGGAGAAGAATAGCTCGTTAACACAAGTTGGATGGAGAATAGAGAAAGAGTTTTCGACAACTCAATAAAACTCTTTGATGTGATTTTTGAACTAGGTGAGCTCTCCTTTTATAGGGAGAGTTTGTAACTAATCTGGAGAAACTTAAACTTAGAAATTAAGCAACCCACAGATCAGCTCAAGTAACAAACTAATCGGTTAAGCTAAAAACGAAACAAACTAATTGGATATGAATGAAGGAAAGATAGGAAACTCAGTTGGATTCTCAATCTTATCACAACCAACATAAGTTAAAATTATGGAAAGTGATATTCATGAATAAAAAATAATAATTACTATTATTTTTTATCATTATAAGGTATTTAAAATTAAATATCACAGTTAAACACTACTAATGTGTGTGTTATATTTTATGTGGGACCCCACATTCTAATTTTTTAATTCACACCACAATAGTTCAAAGTTTTATTACTTGGTGTTTAATCTTCCAACCTTCCAACTTCCTTCCAACTTCACACCAATGTAGTGAAATATCATCAATGTTTTATTACTGTAAGTATAAGTGGAATATCGGTATCTGATACATATTTGGTAGGGGTACGTCTTCATATTTGAAGTATTCGGGCTTCATAGCTCTTTATTGAAAGAGAAAAATATAATCAAGAGAAAGTAAAATTAAGAGGCATGTATCGGTACAATCGATCTTTAAACTAATAAGTTAACTATCAATTTTATCTCACTTGATTAAAAAAAAAAAAACCTGATGCCAATCGCAAACATCCAGCAAACTTCTTTCACTTTAGTGAATATTTTTTTACTCTTTCCCATTTGATTGCTCTTAATTTTTGATGGTTTCCTAACCACATATTGTGTGTTAGTTCCTCTTTTCTATCTCTTATTTTCCCATTTGATTGCCCTTAATTTTTTGAAGGTTTCATAACCACATATTGTGTGTTAGTTCCTCTTTTTTATCTCTTATTTTAGTTGAGTGATACTTTCTTATTATTATGGTATAACAATTCTGTTAGAGTTATAGGCATATAGCTTCATCGATTTTTGGGAAGAATAATTTTGGGACATTGAGTGAACCCTGATTTACTAGATCCTCTTTCACCGGAAAACGGAAGCTTAAAACAAAAACAAAACCAAAAAAACAAATATTGCTTCATGTTATCTACTTGACTTCAATAAATAGGTGAATTCTAGGATTCATTAGAATCTTTTAAATATGCTTTGTGGTTATAATACCTAATATTTCTGTTAAAAATAAGAATGAATTCATTAAATTAAAATTAGGTCAAAAATACAAGACTTTTTGTATAACCTGAGGATTAACAACCCATCCCCACAAATCCAAAACAGAACTAAATAGAACTACAATAAACTACTCCAATACAACAAAATAGCCCAATAACTAAACTAAGACTTACAATAAATCAGAAGGTCAAAATAACTTCATTATGTTAATTTTTTTTTTTGTTAATACAAAAATGTTAACTTTGTTTGCCGCATCATCATTTTTGGATGGATAAATGTCACAATGAACTAAACATTGTAAGGACATAATCTTTTTTTTTTTTGACAAGATTGTAAGGACATAATCTAAAAACAATATATTGCACTAAAATTAGATTTAACTCATATTATAAGACCAAAAATGTTATTAACCCGTGTTTTTTGGGTTTATAAAGGACACAAAGAACTCATATCCACTCTTTTTTCTTATGTATAGAGATATAGTAAATTTGCATGGTGAGTTAAAAGTATAACAGGTGATGTCAGGGGCGGACCTGGCATGGGCTTGCTGTGGCAAGTGCCACACCAGCCCAGGCCCAATTTTTTTTTAATAAAAAAAATATGAAACATATGCAGAGTGAGAGTCTGAGACATCAGAAGCTATCCCTCTTTCCTTCTTTCATCAAACGCGCTCCCCTCCCTCTTTCCTTCTTTCATTTTCCTCTTCTCACACCACCACCCACCCACCGCCGCCGGCCAGACGCCAGTGCCAACATCATCGTCGCAATTCGCAAATCGCAACCAGTGGCACAACAACTCTGAGACATCAGACGCGCTCCCCAGTCCCCTCCCTATTTCCATCTTTCATTTTCCTCTTCTCACACCACCACCCACCCACCGCCGCCGGCCAGACGCCAGTGAAAACACATAGGTACGTGTAACGTACTGTGTTCTTTCCTTTTCCTCTTTCCTTTCCTTTTGCTCTTGATTTTTTTTTATCAATATTGTGTGTTCGTTTTTATTCCCAAATGCCAATTGACTGTTCGTTTTTATTGGAGTGTGCGCCATCAACTTCAGAATTATGTTAGAAATGTTCGAGGTGATTCCAATTTTGCAAAGTTGAAAGGACTTTCAGAACTCTGTGCAATGCCTGTGAAAACAAACAAGACTGTTACCTTTGATTTGGTGTACAAGCTTCTGAAGTTAGCTCTGATTTTGCCAGTGGCAACTGCAACTGTTGAACGTGTTTTCTCAGCTATGAAATATGTGAAGAGTCAACTAAGTAACAAGATGGGTGATCAATGGTTAAATGATCGTCTTGTAACATATATAGAAAGATATATTCTTAAAACAGTTAGTAATGATGTAATTTTAGCTCATTTTCAACAAATGGAAAATAGAGCATTTGCTTTGTAATTTTGATTGCTACAACCACTTTTAATATAACTTCTTATTAAATTTTGTATTATTTAATCATTTGACAAAAAAAATATTGCCCCACTGATATTGAAAGTCCAGGTCCGCCCCTGGGTAATGTCCACTTTCAAAATTTCATTACTATTCTTTAATCTTTGCAAATACAAGAAAAAATAAACTAGCATGAATACTGTGATATCCATTTTCAGGATGGAAAATATAAATTTGAAACAACATAGCAGCCAGGCAAAAGTTATTGGTACAGTGGTCTCTATTGCAGGGGCATTAGTTGTGACATTTTATAAAGGGATACCATTGATTAGTGATGCCATTCAACATATAGAAATGGGAGGAAGTGCAATTTACCTATTAGGAAAATCAGATTGGATACTTGGTGCTTTTCTTCTTACAGTTGGTAGTTTTTGTCTTTCTCTTTTGTTTATTGTTCAGGTAAACAAACTATTAATATGTACACATACAAGACTTTAAATTACAGTTGTGATTGTCATGTGAAGAGAACCACAAGTAAATATGGCCGATGCAGATTTAATTATGGTCGTAGACACATAAAAAATATTGATTTCGCAGTCTAAATTGTGATCAAAATCGTAGTTGCAATTGCGGCCTAATATATAGGTTTTAGATGTCTCTGCAACGGTATCACAACTGTAATAGCTGCTGCATTGGCTGTATTTAGTTGAATGTTGCCACAATACTATGGTTCGCAACATAATCACAACGTGTAATTTAGAACTGCAACTGTGCTTTATCAATAGGGGGATATAATATATTAAATTTTTTTCCACCAATATATATACAGACTTGGATTGTCAAGGATTATCCAGAAGAGCTAGTGATAACAACCATTTGTTGCTGTTTTGTGGTAATCATATCTACCATTGTAGCTCTCATTGCAGAGGGAAATTCAAAAGCTTGGAGACTCAGACCTGATAAAGAGTTGCTATCTGTGTGTTACTCAGTAAGTTTAAGCTTTATTATAATTATAATTATTATTATTAGGCTTAAAAAATTATTAAGAAATGTAGTTTAACTTAAAAATATTAATTTACAATTATTATTAAGCTAACGTGGACATTTAAGTGTGTTCTTTTAGTTTCAGAATTATAAATTGTTGTAGCTGTTTAAATTTTGGTTTTGTGGTTATTCATTTAATCATTTATAGGCAGCTTTTGTGGAATCATTGAAGAATGTTGTAAACACATGGGCATGTCATAAGAAAGGACCAATATATGTAGCTATGTTCAAACCTTTAAGAGTGGTCATTGCACTTGGCATGGGGGTAATATTTTTGGGAGACAATCTTTATCTTGGAAGGTAAATTTAAAGACCAACAAATTTGTGAAACATAATTTAAATGATGATTAATCCAAGATTATTGACTATTTTTTTTTTTGATTAAAAATTGGTTTAACTTATTGGTGCAGCGTGATTGGAGCTGCTATAATAGTTATTGGATTTTATGCTGTGATATGGGCACAAGCTCAAGAAGAACACACAACAAGTGAAAATAACATTTTGTCATCTTCTTCGGCCCCTCTGTTGTCAAACAAAAGCATGGATATTTAGGACTAGGAGGATGGAGACTCTGCTTTTTAAGGTGGTAGGTTATACTAAACATAGACAAAATTTATGTCTGTTGTATGTAACTATAAATGCACGTAATAGAAGCAGTATATATTTTTTTTTATCAAAAAGGAAAAAGAAATTGTATATTAATGGATTAGTTGATTAGAACTTTTTACTTGACCATGAGAAAGATCATAAATGCAATATAATGTGTATAATAAGTTTTTATTTTGAAAGAATGTGTATAATAAGTTATTGAGCACGTACATTTCATCTTTTTACATGCTAGATCTTTTTTTTTGCTAAAATAAAGGTTATGTCTATGTTAGCTATCTGCACTTTTTTACTTAATGGATAAGATTGTAATTCTTTTCCTATTTTTAGAGGGAAACAAAATTATCGTCCTATTTTGATCAGTTCTTTTCCCATGTCAGCCTCCCGCGAAGTTTCACGTCCTATTTTGTTACCCTTGTTCCTAAGGTGGACTTGCCTCTTTAATTGGGTGATTTTCATCCTATCCCCTGCTTGGGTCGTTTTATTAAATAGTGGCTAAGTTGTCGATGGGGCGGTTAGCAGGGGTTATGGATAAGTGGCTAAATAGTCGCTTGGGTCGCTTTATTAAATAGTGGCTAAGTTATCGATGGGTCGGTTAGTGGCTAAGTTGTCGAGCAAAGGAGACTGATTTTGACGATACTACGCCTACTTCTTGGCGGTCCATTTTCTGCGCCGGTGTCCTCCGAGGAAGTCGTTCACCGACCACTTTTTTCTCATTTTTGGTCCAAGGACCACTTCGACAAACCTGCCGCCGCCTACTCCTTTGAAGAGACGGTTAGTGGCTAAGTTGTCGAGCAAAGGAGACTGATTTTGACGATACTACGCCTACTTCTGGCGGTCCATTTTTTGCGCCGGTGTCCTCCGAGGAAGTCGTTCACCGACCACTTTTTTCTCATTTTTGGTCCAATGACCACTTCGACAAACCTGCCGCCGCCTACTCCTTTGAAGAGACGGCCCTTAGCCCATCGAGGAGGCGCCTGAAATCTGACTTTGAGTGTTTCGTCGCCTCTTTTGAATTAGAGCAAATTCCTGACCCTAAACATCTGGGGGATCCTTCAAAGATGATTTTTAAACAAAGGTTCATGGATACTAGGCTAGTTATCCGCAGGAGGGATGCTGCCCACCACCTGGAGATATTTTTGGTGAGCAAAAGGGGATTCACGAATTTTTCTCGTCATTTTTTGTTGCATTTTCCCTCTGATTATTGGCTTATTTCTCTATTTTTCTTTTCTTTGTAGATTTCATGAAGTGTCTAGAAGCATTGAAGGCTTTGCAGCAGGGCGGCGCCCCTCAGGCCCAAGCTGCGGGAGGGGTTGTCCTTTCTAAGGCTGCTGCGAAAGGGGTGGAGTCTTCTTCCCGGGATAATTCTCGGCGCAACACGAGAGACGCTCTGAAGTCTCTAAGGGATTCTGGCCCTCCAAAAGACCTTCGAACAGAGCCCCACTCAGATCTCAGAGACCGCTCCAAGTCCTCCTCGAGCGCCTCTGGTCACCAAGAAAGGAGGCCAAAAAGGATGCTCATCACGATGATGGGGGGAGAAGAACGATATCCGGGAGTGGACCAAGAATCTCTAGATTGAAGATAAGGGGTCATCCCGTACTGATAACCATAACATTGGTGGGAGTGGTTCTAATGTCAACCTCCCGGTCGCTGCTTTGGCATCTACTGTCCCGGCGGGTCTGGAGCCCCTGTTCCAGCTCCCTAGATTTACACTGGTTCTCTTCCTTGTTCTCGAGATGACTTTATGCGCGTCGTGACGCCCTAGGACCAAAGCTACTTCAACCGTCTGGACATTCTTGCCCGACAAAGTTGGTGGCTGATGGTGCTATCAGCGCTTACAAGGTTGCCAGTTTATGCACTCTCCTGGGAGGTTCTGATGTCATTCTTGGCTTGACTCATGGGTCCCTGGCGGGGTCTGATGATGGGATTCACGCTTTTGAGGAGGCCGAGAAAAAACTGTGTGACCTCGAGAGCGCCCACAAGGAGGTGTTAAGGAAAGCGAAGGAAGAGGCGGAGGGAAAGCTTGAAGTGGTCAATAAAAAGCTTGCAGAGTCCGCCGAGAAGCTCGAGGGGGTCAGCAGGCAACTTCAGAGGCCAACATTAGGGCTGGGAACACCGACAAGAACGCCAAAGATGTTGTGGCTAGCCGGTAAGAACTCCGGAAGTCCTTGTCCTCTGTTGAGAGGAAGGTGACATATTTGAATGCCGATCGTTCCCCCCTGTTCCAGCTCTTTAGAGATACCACACGAAGTAGAATTTCCTCAAGAGTGGTCAGATTCTGAAGAGGCCAAAACCGTTGATAATGAAAAAGTGATGGTTATAGAGAAAAAGGAACAGTTTCTTAACAAGGAAGAAATTTATGAAAAGAAGGGGATGAAAGTGAGCAAGGCAGAAATTGATTATGTAAAAGATAGCACTTGTTCCTTGTTCATCAAACATCAGTTAGGGAGGATATGGACTCCACATCAGCTCTACTTCAAGTTCATGGAATTCCTCCCAAAGAAAAGGAATACAAAGGCTGATGTGATGTCCATATCATTTTGGCCACCCTAACGAAACAGGCGTCGAGCTAACGACGTAAAACAAGCGCTTGTTGGGAGGAAACCCAATTTTGTAAGTATTTATGCTTTATTATAATCCTCATAAAAGTTTTCACATGAAGGGAATGTGGTACATTTAAATTTTCAAAAATTATGTATTCTGTCATGGTCGCTATAGCGATCACTTCCGTCGCTGTAGCGACGAGTTCAAAATTCAGCGTCTGATCCTCAGAGTCTGAAGATCAGAGTCTGAAGCTTCAGACTCTGATTCAAAGTCTGAAGATCCTTCAGACTCTGAGCTCGCTATAGCGATGGGTGGTCCGCTGTAGCAATGACAGAAAAACCTGTCAGTACAGATTTCAATGCCACTAACTCCCATTAACTTCTTGTGATGAACTTATGTTTAATTATGCACTTTTATTTATGTTCAATAATGTTGAATGAGCCATAGATTTGTGAATCACCAACAGATGCATGATAATGATAGAAATTGTTTGATTGCGCAAAGCTAAGGTACTTGTTTCTTGCTTTTCTAGGTGTGTACTTGAATTTAAAACGAGTACTTTGCACAAAATTTATCTCATTCAGTTCTCCGCGATAACATGCTTATTATGTGAACCACTTAGAACTAGCCTAAATGTGAGGAATCCTCAAGTGCTTTACATATATGCAGGAGACCGGCATTCATTGTTTCACTCGGTTGTTTTATGTTAAATCTGATAATTGTTTTGAACTGTATGAAAGCACAGAAATGATCAAGACATTCTTTTGAAAATGAGAAGAAACACTTGACCACAGAAAGCAACCCCATTTGAGCCTAATGAATCAGAATCCTTAACTTTGAACTGTCAATATTCATAAGCACAATGCTTAATGAATTTGCCCAAGTTTTTCAAAATCCAGTTCATAGTTAAATCACTATTGGATTCTGATATTCTTACCTTCATTTTGAACCCTAAACCATCATGTTTATTTGTCCCTTGCCTGATGATAAGGGAACATTCAATTAGGGTATTATTTTGAATAAGTTGGGGAGAAAAAGGAGGTATTGTATGTCAAGTATTGGTGAACTTTGAAATTGATCTTGACAACAAAAAAAAGAGAAACAACAAGAAAAAGAAAAAGACAAGAAAAAAGAAAGAAAAAGAAAAGAAAAAGAAAAGAAAAAGAGAAAATTCAATAAATCAAAAAAGTTGTCAAGATCAAAGTAATACTTGTATATCACCAAGGGTTGATAATGAGAATTTGGAGGAAGTTGTGTAAATAGAAAGAATGTTCCTCTATGCTTGGCCATTTGAATTCAATTTTTCCCACACATGACATTTCTTTTGGAAACCAAGCCAAGTTACAACCCTCAAAGACCTTTTGATCTATGCTTTTGTGTTTTTTGAGATGATATTTGGATGGACACATAACTTAATCAGGATGTTAGCAGATTTGCCGGATGTGTGTTCAAAACCCTCACTTCATGATTTCAATTTGTTTCATTTACTTTCAAAGAAGTGTGTTAGGTGTGGTTCATTGTTAATTATGTTATTGACTTGAATTGTGAGATGTGAATTTTGTGTTAAGGACTTATGTCGCATTCACAATATATATCTGGAATAATGAGAAACTTCATACTTGCCCGCACAATCCACATTTGAATTATGCGATCTAAAAACTTTTTATTTCTTTGCTTGTATTGTACTTGAGTCCTAGGTTTGTATACATTTCCTTTTTTTTGAGTCCTTTGTTTGAAGACAAACAAAGATTTAAGTTGGGGAGAGTGATAAGTGCCAGAAATTAGTTAAAATGCATATTTAATTTAAGCACTTTATGTTACTTGTTTCACAAGTTATCATAGGAAAAGCTCAGAATCACTGATCAAATGCCAAATTATGCTTTTACTTATTACCACATCCATTTGTGCAGGAAAATGCAAGCCAGGACATGATTTGAGCAAAGAAACATGAAGAATTGTAAAGGCTGGCTCGCTAGAGCGGAGGATTGGTCGCTACAGCGCGCCTAGCAGGGAGAAATCAAGTTTTTATCGCTTGCAGCGTGGAACTGGTCGCTATAGCGACCCAAAGGCGGTTTGAACCCCGTTGGCTGACGTGTTAGCAAACCCAATGACCAAGAAAGCTTCGATCGCTACAGCGACCAACTCATCGCTGTAGCGAGCCTTGAAAAAACCAGTTTATATTTATAGCCTTTCAGCTCATTTCATCAGAATATAATTGGAGATTATTGTTTGTAATAGTTTAGCGATGTAGTTTTAGACATAAAATAGCGCTAAAAGAGGTGATCTTCATGGAGCAAGAGTGATTGAAGTGTGGATTAACTAAGACTTCTTTGGGAAATCAAGAACTTAGCTTTGGATCTTCATCTTCCCTTCCACTTTTGTATAGTTGTCATGACAATGACCAACTAACCTTCCCTTGTTGGGATTGGAGGTACTCAAATATAGCTTAGATGTAATCTTTGATTTTGCAAATATATGATTCTAGTAACTTATGTGATAATTGAAGTTATTCTTGCTTTTCATTCTTATGCTTGATTTAATTGTTATTGACAAATACTTTTGAATCTAGGTTTAGAATAATCTTCTATCAAAATAAGAAATTCTAGACATGGAATTGGGTTTTGATAATCGCATAAAGTGTCGGAACGTAAAGCTTTCGGATCGTTTAATAGATTGGGAAATCGTCGATTAAACGATACGATCGATCTCACGACGTCATTTGGACACGAATGATGTTGTCGAGTGGTACGTGATAATTTCGCTAAAAAGCTAGAATTCATATGCATGATCATTAGAATACATTCGAGGCTAGATTGACGAACTCCGATCCCAACGCTTTTATGTCCTATTACTTGTCGTCTTTATTTCCGCCTTTACATTCCAATAGTTTTTATAGCAAACAATCTTATAAACCCTTACTCAAAATGATAACGATTGTTGAACGACTTGAGATAGCGCACTAGTCCCTGTGGAGACGATATAAAAAAAATACTTACTTTTGTTCTACCAACAATGTTATGTAATGGTGAGGTCCCAAAAATGTCTATCCACCTTTATTCTTTTAAATAGATGAAATGATAAATAACCATTGAACTTCATAAATATAAGTAGATGTGCCGAAATTCTAACCCTGATTACCTTGTCCGATTTATCAATTTTAACATTTCTATTAGTCAGGCTAGAGTTGAGGACAAGAAAAGCCGGATATTATTAAAGTAAGAAGTGAGAACAAACAAATTGGAAACAGATAGAGACAAAAAAAAATGGTGAGCAAAGGAGCAAGTGGTACAACAACTATTGTGAGACTGCCGTGCACGGATTAATTTTTGTAAAGTAAATACATTTTAGATTTTAAATTATGTAATGTAAAATTATACAGACAAACAATATAAAATTAAAAATCACGAAAATTTATGATAACATTTAATCATTACACTAAATTCAATCGGAATTGTTTGATAACGAGTGTCCTTAGAGTCGCAATGATTGTCTCAATTTTTCATGGTGATAAATAGGGAAATGACCCTTCATTATAGATGTGTTTACACCGATTTTGGTAATGTAAATTTCATTATTCATCAACGCTTTAAGACTGGATAAATGTCTTTCTATAGTGTCCGTTCAAGTCTCGCGATTTATGATATCACTTCATGCGTTATTTAGGAACAAAATTATTGTTCTTATTAATGTTAGAATTGCATTCAACAACTTTTAAAAACAAGTTGTCTCATGACAACATAATAGAAAAATAAAGAAGATGAAAAGAAATGCAAATTGGAAAAGAAAAAAAGAAAATAAAGCAAGAAACAAAGCAATATTAAATTGCAGGGAATGTAAATGGTGGTTGGAATCCATCTCTATCTGCCCCTGAACCCGTTTGCCAACGCGGCGTAGGTGTTACAAGGCTTTCAGAAAATAGGATTTAACCTCTAATACATCGAATTTGCAACTATTTATAGAGAAAAGAAAATAACTTCCTGCATCTAAGATATTGACAAGTGTCTTATTTAATAACTTCCGATAACTTCTATGTAGGAGTTGTTTGCTTAATCGACGAACTATGTCAATATTCGACTCTTTGAATGACTTCTTCCGATGCCTTATAACATGTCACTTCTTGTTGAAAATGAAGCCTTCGACAGCAAAATAGTTTAGTCGAATTCCACTTAATATGACTAACTTTGACAAATCACGTTCCATGGCTAGTTGAAATGAGTTTTCTTCTTTCTATTCAAATTCTAACACTAAGACTTTCTCAATACCATAAATTTTATAATTTTGGTATCAACAAGATGTCACAAAGTTTAAGTTTCGCTATCTTCAACATACCAACTAGGGGTGTTCGCGGATTGGATTTGTTCGGTTTTGGGAGGAAAAACCATCCGATCCAATTACTTCAGTTTTGTTATTTGTTCATCCAATTGGTTTGGTTTTAATATCAAACTCAATCCAATCCGATCCAAATTTTTTCGGTTTGGATTGAATTGGTTTTCGGTTTTCATTGTTGTATATTTTTTTATTTTCTTTTAAGAAAATATATTATTTTTATGACATTTCATAAAAAGGTAAGGTTACGAAAAAGATGAATAAGTAGAAAATAAAAGCATCATAAAGCAAATAAAATAGTAGATTAAAGAAAATAGTTACATAATTGTAAATTAATAATATTTCTTAAGAGAAGGAAAAAAAAGCCAACACTAAGTCTAGAAAATAATTACAAAATTGTAAATTAAGGAAACATTTATCAAAAATTCATATAATAATATATATGCAAATATAAATATTCGGTTTGGATTGGATTGGTTCGGTTTATACTAAGGGAATCGAAAACCAATCCAATCCATTTAAAATTGCAGTTTTTTTTTTTCGGTTTTTAGTTTTGTTCGGTTTTTTGTTTTTCGGTTTGGTTATTGTGGTTTGCATTGGATTGAATTGGACATGAACACCCCTATTACTTTCATCGAGTTTTTCGGACTCTTTGTCCTAGTTTTTTACGATAGCATTATTTCAACCAAATCGTATTTTATACTTATATGGCTACCTAATATTGGATTTTATTGATATGTTCCTTTTATCAATAATCAATTTTATTAGACCGATACAACTCTATTGTCACTTTTGTTCTATTTACAACATAATTATATAATTATATACAGAAATAGAATAGAAGATTTTATAGCTACAAATATAATCATGTTACAGAAAATAAATTTTTCTAATTTTTTTTTAGAGAATATTTTTCTCATCCTTGTGGAGCACTTGTTGAGATGCCTTCAACATGGAATATTCTAAAGTATTGATATTTTATATTCTGATTTTGATATTTTATGAAAGTAATTGATTATTATCTGAATTAATATTAATTAATTAGATGAGCCGAGATTTTTGACTGGATAAGACAAGCAAACTATAGGAGGAAAGCAAGAATTTTTTTATTCTTTTAAGATGAGTTTGTTTCAAGTTATATTTGTAGATTCCTGAAAATAAAATGATAAAAATATACACGTTTATTTTGTTACATTTTTATTAAATTTTATTTACGTGTATAAAATTTTATTGTTAATAAAAAAATTCCCAAAAAAAACTGGGAATAAAGTTTCCCGAAAATAAATTCATGTGTAACTATCTATTATAACCCCTATTTTTAAAATTTATCAAAATATTATAATGTTAACGAAACATTTTTTAGTAAATACGTTGGAATAAAATTCACATCTTATATTCCAAGAAATGTTTTCCAAAAAAAAATTGGTAAACTTGAAACAAACACTCCCTTAGATAGATGAAATGATAAATAACAATTAAAGTTCACACATATAAGTAGATGAGTTGAGATGCTAACCTTAATCACATTGTCCGATCTAATAATTTCGACATTTTTATTAGTCGGGCTAGAGTTTGGGACAACGAAAGCCAGATATTATTAAAGTAAGACATGAGAACAAACAAATTGAAGAAAAAACAGAGAGACGAGAAAAAATGGGAAGTTAGATATTATTAAAGTAAGAAGTGAGAACAAGCAAATTGAAGAAAAAACAGACAGAGACAAGAAAAAATGGTGAGTGAAGGAGCAAGGGTAACAACAACAATGATTGCAGCTCAATTCGTTGAAGTGGGTAATGACACTCTAATGAAAGCAGCCACAAAAGATGGAATGAGTATTTTTATTTTCATTGTTTACTCAACCTTTTGGCTCTATTTTTTCTTCTACCATCCACTCTCTTCCACCATAGAAAAAGAGCTCCTCCTCCAATTTCAACATCAATTTTCTGCAGAATATTTGTTCTTGGTTGCCTCAGGTATGAACAAATAGTATATATATATTATTATTATATTATTATTTTATTATAAGGATTTGAATTTGGCAAAATAGAGTGATATGGAGCTACCTATGCAGAACTGTAACTCTGACGTTAATGACTTCTGGAATTAGATTCAGTTCTCCCACGTTGGCTTCAGCTATTGTTGATCTTGTCCCTGCTTTTACCTTCATACTTGCTATAATTTCAAGGTTTGTTGTTTTTATTTTATGGTTGAAATTACAAGGTTTGTTTTTTTGGATTAGAATGCAATTACTTGAATCATAGTTAACAAGATAAAATATACTCTTTTAATCATATTTATAAACACTTTTGTTTTTTCAGATTTATTAAATAATATATATCTGGATTATATTATATTTTAAATACATTAATTATTTAATAAATTTAAAAAAATAAAAATTGCTTATAAATATACATGGATGGAGTATTTTATACAACTTTTTTTTTCTATGAGGGGATACATATTATTTTTTTTTAATGGCGGGATCTGGATTAATTAAATTTAAGGATAAAAAGTTATTGTGGTTTTATGTCTCTCTTTTATCTTTCAAAAAAAACTCTATCTCTTTTATATTAGTTTCTCTCATCTTTTTTCTTCCTTAAAATAGACTACGTTCCCGGTAGGTAGCTTGTCTTTTCTCGATTGTTACTGAGTTGTATTGTAGTGTTCTATTTCTAGTTAATTTTCTTGGCTGTGGGACATTTTTTTTTTTAAATTGTATTGTGACTTTGTAATATTATTTTTTTTTAAAGAACTTTGTACTACTTTCTTGTTAGTTTCCTTTGATTGTGGGACATCTCTTTTTAATTTCGGCAAGAAATATTTTTCCCACTTTAGTTAGTTGACTTCTACTAGTGAATTTGATAATATCTGACATGGTAGGATGAATAAAAAATAAGTAGATCATATGTTTCACATAATAGGGTGAACAAATATTATTTTCTAAAAAAATAATATGATCCTCTCTTTCCCTCTCTTTGTTGGGGATGAAAATAGTTTTTATTAGAGAGAATAAGATTGATTGAAAGAGGAATGAATATTGAAATAAGATTTGGCATCGATTATTCACAATGGTGATGTATTTATACACGTAAAATGATGTTACTTACTCAACAAGTAATGACTTTGTCTAACAAACTAAATTTGAAATCTATGAAAGTCAGTTACATAACAAACTAAACAAAGATATTTACACTGTATATATCTACGTTTGAATTACTAATCTTAACATGTCTTCTTAATGCAAATTTTCAAATGTCACAACTCCTAATTCCTTTGTAAGTGTTTATTTTGGATTTCAAACTGTTGTATTTTGATTTCCAAATTCTATTTTGAAAGAGAATATTTACCGAAGTTGTTACTAGGTTGAGTCGTGATCATGTCGCTCTCTTTAAGACGTTTCATGACACTGCCCAAAATTGTGCAAGGCAGACTATCAACCATGTCGTCTCCAAGATAAAACAAGTTCAGCTACAACTGTGCGATTAACTACTGCATTGTAGAAAACCGTTCAAGAATTATGGTACTAAGACCACTCTTTTAATACTGAAACCATTCTAATATGGTATTGTGACCAGTCTATTATGGTGTTAAGACTACTCAAATATGATGTTATCATCATTCTAATTTTTAACTTCTCCAACTATGATGCTATGACCACTCACATATGGTTTTACCACCATTCTAACCGTTAACTTCTTCAAGGGAAGAAAATATCAAAAGGGATCATTCTTAATTCGGAAGGGACATTATTCCTGAAAAAAGAGACTGTGATCTTAAAAATATTCTTATTCTGAAGGGACGTATATTATCGAAGGGACTATACTCTTAAGACCATTCTTAATTCGAAGGGACATTATATCGAAAAAGAGACTATGATCTTAAGAACACTCTTAATTCCGAAGGGACAGAAAAAAGGAGCTGAGGAGAAGAATAGCTCGTTAACACAAGTTGGATGGAGAATAGAGAAAGAGTTTTCGACAACTCAATAAACTCTTTGATGTGATTTTTGAACTAGGTGAGCTCTCCTTTTATAGGGAGAGTTTGTAACTAATCTGGAGAAACTTAAACTTAGAAATTAAGCAACCCACAGATCAGCTCAAGTAACAAACTAATCGGTTAAGCTAAAAACGAAACAAACTAATTGGATATGAATGAAGGAAAGATAGGAAACTCAGTTGGATTCTCAATCTTATCACAAACCACATAAGTTAAAATTATGGAAAGTGATATTCATGAATAAAAAATAATAATTACTATTATTTTTTATCATTATAAGGTATTTAAAATTAAATATCACAGTTAAACACTACTAATGTGTGTGTTATATTTTATGTGGGACCCCACATTCTAATTTTTTAATTCACACCACAATAGTTAAAGTTTTATTACTTGGTGTTTAATC